>MU397293.1:0-276862 GCA_022578865.1 Xylaria sp. FL0043
AATTATAAATATTTTTATTTAATATATTAAATTTTTTAATTATATTTTTTATAAGCTTAAATTATTTATAATAATTTATAAAATTTTTATTAAAAATTATTAATAATTAATTTAATAATTATAATATATTTAAAAATTAAATTATTATTATATAAAGTTTAAAGTTTAATTTATTTTAATTATCGGCGCGTTATATTTATATTAAAAAATATTAATTATTTTTTTAATATAATAAAACCGAAATAAAAATATTTATATATTTAACTTAAAAATATATTTAATAATTATTTTTTTTTTAATATTATTAAATTTTGAAATTTTAAGTTTTTAATATAAAAAAGTTTACTGCCGTCGATTTTTCGCTTTAATATATAATTATAAACGTTATAAATATAAGCAAGCTTTTAAAAAAAAAGGTTAAAGTTATATTTTTTAGCTTAAATCGCTAGTTATAAATCGGGTTTTTTAGATTTTCGTGTTATTATATTATTATAAAATAATATATAAATAAAGTGAAAAAATAAATATTTATTAAAAAGTGCAACATGTATTTATAGTGCGATATATACTTATATATAACATTAATTAATTTATTAGTTAAATAATTAAAATTTATGTAGCGCAGCTATTTAACACTATTAAACACTTGTTTTTTTAATTTTGAAAATCTGCTAGCCCAAAATGTGCATTATGACTGGTTGCGACCTATGGTGCGCCGTAAGGTAGGTAATTTTGCTCCGCATTATAGCGGCTGATCAAGTGCCGGGGACTAGGGGGTAGACGGAATATAATAGTGGTCATAGCTTAGTATTAGCTATGATAAGCCAATTTCTTCAAGGCCTATGAGGGGAAACGGGGGAATTCATAACATTGAGCACTTTCCATATTCTATAGTACCACCTACCTGTGGCCTACCAGTGATCCAACTCCACTCTAAACACCAAATACCTTGATATCACATCTCTTATGCATCGGTCGAACCAATGTTCTTTGAAGCTGTTCTACGAGTGCCTGCGCGCATATAGGAGGTCGCCTATGCCGGGCCCTATGAGCTGTATCAACACTTCGTATTCGTATTCATCACACTCCAAGCACAGAGCCGTATTGCATATGTTCGGCTGAAAGAAAAACGAAGCTATTCCAACTTCTAAGACATTGACCAAGCCTCTTAAACAGAGATGCCTGAGGCCGTAGGAGTGCTGTATCCTCAGACTGGCTGACTGTCAGGAGGCGAAGGGAGGTTTATGGATAGTCAGGGGTCCACGCGCTCATAGGATATAATATAACTCTCATATTGAGTCATTCTTCAAACCCTGTGATCAGTCCTTGTGATAACAGACGAGGGACAGACTTGCCTTGTGTTTTGTTCTCGAGGCCGATAAATTTTCTTGTGATTGAAAACTTCAGAATTCTGTTGATTATATTTGACACGCTTGCTCTAACTCTATTGACAAATGAGGAGCATTGGCTTCATTTTCAAGCTGATGACACTTCTCACATCGATGGTGAGCCTTATATTTAACCTGATTACTTCTTGACAATATCTCCAGGGTCTTGCTGGGTAATCACGGTGTAAGTGGACCTTACTTTCGTTCTTTGGAAGCCCTAGAGCAAGAGCTGTATCTTTGGTGTTTTGGGCTTCACCGGATACCCTTCTCTAGAGCCAGGTTTCTAATCAGATGCAGGACAAATGCAGGTTCTCGCGTCAGCCTAGAATTATATCATCTTCATTTTTCTATATTGCCGCACAGCTTTGAACTACCAAGAGTCGGCCACGATTATGAATAAATCAACCAGCTTCCACGTTTATGGCAGTGACACTGCGAAATTCTCGTGCTAGAGGCTTTGAGGAAGTCTCATGTTCTCTACGAAGCGATGTTAGACAGCGGTTGACGGCCTCTCGGTGTGTTTAATCGTATAGGTTTCAGTTGGCATGACCCATGCAGTACTCAGCTAAGTGTCAAGTCGAATGTTTCAATTGGATGAGCTTGCTACATGAAACCGCTGTCACTGACATACTCAGCCTTATCTAATGAACCATCTCTCGCTAATTTTGTACCTTGTTGGTCATGCAAGGAACACGTAACTTGGCGGTCTTGGTAATTGGTCACTAATGCGTCCACCGTTCATTTGTACCCGCCGCGCTACCGGCAGTCACCCGGTGGACTCATCTCCATCGAGTTTAGCTTCGTTTTTGAAGTGACAACACTCAGTATTGAACAAACTTGCTTCTGGACAGATATACTGCCACGCGTTCACGTGTGAACAAATTTGTAGATCAACGGGGAAACGTCGGGTAGTGGGGTAGATTGAACAGGGGAGAAATGTCGGGGCAATGGGGAAATATCGGGCTGTGGTTGGATTATTATCGATCTCCGAAAGCACCGTAGGTGTGCAAACCCGGCATCAGCCAGGGCCCCCGGCGATGATACGCAAGGGGCTGTGCAGCCCTCACCTGCAGTAGACCAAGTATGTGGTGATATATGTAACACTACAACGAATTACTCATATGCTGATCATGAACAGTTCGAGATACTGGTCTTAGACAAAAGATAAAAACCATAAAAGCGCCAATCACCTACCTGTCAGAAGAATTTGGCAGACCTTGGCGCTCGTTCTCATGTCACCATCACAGTCAATATTGTTACCTTATCTAATACGACAACAGTCTGCAGATGAGATAGCTGCAATAAACATAACTGTTTCAAAGCCTGGCGTACGAGTCCTCCCCCCCAAAAGATTAGCAACTGTGGATATTCTGCACTGTAACATGAGAATAATTCTGTATCTATGCTAGACAGACCCTGCATCAACAATAGCTATCGCGACTGTTTATAGCAATCGGCAAGCCCAATGTTCAGCTAGATGTGTGTGGCGCAGCTAATCCCTCTTCTGCTACGATACTTGACGACCATTTTGTTGTGGCTATGGCCCAGGCTACTCCATCGATCCACCCCTCTTTGATAGAACTTCCACACTTCTGAAAACAATTCATAAGAACGTAAAGAAATCCATGGGTTAGTTAACACTTGCTTAGATACTTTGAAACATTCATATAGCTACTACCGACATCAACAATTAGAGTTGAATGGTGAGCTAAACAAAGATTTAAAGCTCCGATTTATAGTCAGTCATGTGTTTCTTTGGAAACGACGATCTTTTGGTCTAGATGAAGATACCACTTCAGAAGGAAAGTTATGTGGTATCAAGGTAGACTATACGGAAACCCACAGATAATTAGCTCTTGTTATAATTGGAAACTGTCAGTTTCGAATAAATCACTCATGGTCTTACTCATAAGTGTCGTAATAGACCAAAAGCCTGATGAAGAAAGTGTGACACGTGGGAAATTGTGACATGTATCGTGCAATTCGCCTATACAGGTAACCCTGTACTCCAAATCAGGAAATCTTGACCCCCAACGTATTGGTGGAAAGGGGCTAACCCCTGGCCGGCTGGATAGGTGTCCTTTCACCCGAAAGATCGGTAAAGGTGTTGACGGAGCCGGTATCGTGACTTACCTTGATACAGACAAGCAGAGGGCCCTGCCAGTGCATCGAGGTGCATCATGATAAACATTGACAAATTTGCGGCATTTTCCCGGGAACGTCGCAGGAACTTCGGACATATGATTGGACCGTAGCAAGATAATACTAAATAAATGACCTGGCCAAGAGATATTTGAATCCAGTGCTGAGAACTTACACAGAGACTCGGCCCACAGTATCTGTTGCACAACTTGATAAGCAGGCCAAGACTGCAACCTGGAAACAAGCCTCCCTTAGGACACGACGGCAAAATTGTCCATTGCGCGTCGCCGCAAGAGCCCAGATTATCTCAACATCGCATAATGATGCCTCCAGTATGACTTGGCGGATATGAATTACGAATTGTTGAAATTAGACTATGGGGAAAAGCCTGGCCAGAGAGCTACTGTGTTAGTTGACTTAGTCTATATTGCACGACGGAGCAGGGAATCACGTATATAAAGTCATTCGAGCGCACGAGGGAATCGAGCGGACAAGTCGATCATCGCCTCATTAACGTCGTTGTCAAAATGCTAAAACGCCCTGACAGTCAGCATTTTCTGTGCCTGCTGGATTCCCTCCAGTTGAGCTCCAATCCAGCCCTCCGATATTCTAGTTCTAAACGCCCAGTTACTTACCGGGAACTTCATAACTTTGCCAGGAGTTTCAACGTATCTATAGCGAACAATGGGTTTCTCAAAAAGCCGGTTGTTGCTATCATCCTCCCCAATGGACCACTTCTCGCAGCTACCATCATCGCGGTGTCAAATTATTATATCGCCGCGCCAATTAATCCTAGTGCAGGTCCAGATCAAGTCAGGGCTGATATCGAGCTCTCGAGAGCTAGTGGCATTATAAGCTGCACCTCGGAGGCTTCTATGTTGCAACTGGATCTAAATGGTCTGGACATACATTTCGTCGACGAAATCGATGAGAACGGGGCTCGATTAGAAGTCAAACAACACCCTGAATCAATTTCAGCTCTACAGCTTCCAACCCCTAATCAGCCTGAAGATATTGCAATGATTCTTTTCACAAGTGGGACAAGTGGAAATAGAAAGGTGGTTCCGATTACTATTCAAACTATATTGATTGGTGTGGGACTAGTCATCGATTCATGGGGTTTAACGAGCAACGACATATGTCTAAACATGATGCCATTATATCATATGTCAGTGTACCCCTTCCACGGTCCGAGATCATTTGCTGACCAACCTAAAAGTGGAGGTATAATTCGTAATCTCTTCGCGCCTTTGTTTTCAGGTGGCTCAACTATTTGTTGCCCAAACTTTGATCCCAACCTATTTTGGGATCAGGTTGAAGATGTTCAGCCTACATGGTACTACGCGTCGCCTACGATGCACTCGATGATTTTGGGTGAGGCAACTAATAGACAGACGGCTCTAATGAAATCGTGAGTATCATAGCACCTTGTTTTTGCTTTATATACTACATCCGCTTTCACTAGTCCAAATTATTAGCTAACTGATGGTTCCGAAAGTCGTATCCGTCTCGTATGTAATGCGGCAGGTGGTCTGCTTCCCGCTCTGGCTGAGCAAATAAGGAACACCTTCCAATGTACTGTGCTTCCCAGTTACGGTATGACTGAATGCATGCCTATCAGTACTCCGTCTCTTTCATATGCCTTAGACCGTCCAGGCACTTCCGGTCTAGTCACTGGCCCTGAACTGTTAATATTAGATGCTGCTGACAACGAACTATCTTCTTTTCAAACCGGGCGGATATGTCTTCGTGGTGGCCCTCTGTTTGAGGGGTATCTTCGAGCTGACGGCTCTCTTGATAAGTCACCGTTCAGTTCCCAAGGATGGTTCGACACTGGTGACACTGGCTACCTGGACAAAGATGAATATCTCTATATCACTGGGCGAAACAAGGAGGTCATCAACCGAGGCGGTGAGATCATATCGCCCTTCGAAGTGGAGAATGCGATCATTACAGCAGCAACACGACAAGAATCGCCAACGTTTCAAAGGATATCCCAAGCATTAGCCTTCTCAGTCCGCCATGACACTCTCCAAGAGGTCGTCGGGGTAATTCTCGTGACACCATATGGGCAGCCGAGGGTTGACTTGCGGTGCTTGCACAAGTCCTTGAGGTCATCGCTGCAGCAGGCCAAGTGGCCTGCGGTCATCGTTTATATGGACGATGTGCCCAGAAGAAACAACAAGGTCCTCAGAGTGAAGCTCGGCGAACGTCTGGATATACCATGCATGGATGACTATACGCCCTTCTCCAAAAGGCATTTTTCGGCACGATGTCCTCCTGCAGAGACTGACCTGTCTATTTCTATTCCTTCAACGCTATGCCTCGTAGCGGCGCATACTGCACAACGGCAAATACGACAAGTTTTACCGCCAGAGTATGAGATATACATTGAATCGTTGCCCCAATCGGGAACCTTGACAGCATACTTGCCGCACAAGACCCATGACGGTTACGTGTCCGATGATGAGGATGCCGAATCTGTGACGAGAATACTGTTCGAGAAAATAGATGGGTATCTAGTGCCTCACTCCATCATCACCCTCTCGAAGCCTTTCCCGCGCAATGAGCGGGGAGAGGTCGATCAGATTCTCCTATCAAAACTGGTGAAGGAGGCACAGTTCTCGGAAACGACGACTCTCGCCGATACAACGACCCAGAAGCTCATCCGTGTGTTTGCGGATCTACTTCAACTTCGTATCAAAGATATACTACCTCATAAGGATTTCTTCGAACTCGGAGGCGATTCTCTTCGAGCCGGGAAACTCCTATCTACAGTGCGTGCGGAATTCGGAGTTCGAATTCCAATAGACTACATCTTCAAGCACGGATCAGTTCGCCAGTTATGCGACTACATTGAAGAGGAGCTCTCGAAGCGAGAAAAAAGCGCCCCTGGAGACGAAGACCATTCTATTTCCGGGACTCAGAAGCTGTACAGCTCTACCAATCCCTTCCTTCTCCTGCTTCAACTTACACCTCTAATGCTCCTCTATCCACTTCGACGGGCCTTCTCGTGGACTCTATTCATATACTCGCTGATCTACTTGCTAGGCTTCCGCACTAGCCAGACGGTCATAGGTAGACTAGTCAACGTGGTAGTGAGTACTATATTCGCGCGGCTAGTCTCGAGTATCGTCCTTCCTAGCTTGGGAATTATAGCTAAATGGGTCATCATGGGCCGCATGAAGGAGGGATTGTATCCCATGTGGGGACCATATCATACTCGTTGGTGGCTAACCCAAAAAATCGTCATGATCGCCGGGAAGGGAATCTTTGGCTGGACCGAATCCTCGAGTATCTGGTACTATCGTCTTTTGGGTGCTAAGATCGGGACCGGTGTCACGATCAAGAACGCGCGACTAGGAGAGTGGGACCTTCTTGACATTGGCGACAATGCTGTAAGCGACATTCTAAGTCTGTTTCTTTTCTCTCATTCGAAGTTCTGTTATCGGAGAGTTCACGGTTAGATCAACCGATGACTGTTTGGCGCTATTCTATGCCCCAAACTCAGGGGCCCCCTATTTAGCGCAACAGTTACTGACCGTAGTATTATCAGACCCTTGACGAGTGTACTGTACGTCCTATGGCGGGCGAAAGAAACACTATGATGTATCTCGGAAAGATTACTATCGGGCAGAACGCATCAGTAGGAGTGGGCTCTATCATTGCCCCCGGAGCCACTGTTCCGGATTCCGTCTGCATTGGCCCCAGATCATCGTCGTGGGAACTTCAAGACGCTAGCGAAGCAAACCGTGATCTATCAGCTACAAAAGCTCCGAAGTCTCACTGGGCTCTCTCGCTATTTTTCACTCTCCCGCTTCAGATCGCCATCATATTCCTTTACTATCTCCCTTGGCTGCTGGGTCTTATAGGTCTCGTCCAATCAGAAGCCGAGCACATGCGCAGCATATTGATCAGAGTTATTCACTGGTTCACGCAAGGAGAGAGAGTTGGGTGGTATTACCTCGCTCGATCTTTACGCACATTCTTTGGTCCAATCTTCGTCTTCGGTTTTGCGGTTGTTGTCCGAAAGCTTCTGTCTGCCTTGTTTGGCCCTCTCGAGCCGAGCGCCACAAGCGAGAGAGGCAATGTTGATCGGTGGAGGATGTCGCTCATGAAAACTCTGATGCCGAATTCAAAGCTTTCGCAGCTTACCGAGCTCTTCGGTCAACATTACGAAGCGACAAGCGTGGCGGTCCGACTGCTTGGAGGCAAAGTTGGTCGCTATGTCTACTGGCCTGGAACAGGCCCAAGCATCGGAGACTATGAACTACTTGATATCGGAAATAACGTCGTCTTTGGATCGCGAAGCCATCTCATTAATGTCGACGGCACTGGTTCCGACTACATCACAATTAAGGACGGCGCCATGATAGCAGACCGTGTTGTCGCGCTTCCTGGAGTTATCGTTGGAGCCGAGGCGACACTAGGCAGTGGGTGTCTAACGAAACGAGACAAGGCGTACGAACCTAGCGGTACCTACGTGGGCTCTAAAGGAGGCGATTCTGTCTTCCTCGGAGCTCGTCCACGAGACGAGAAAGGGACCGGAACTGAACCGTTGGATCTCAGAAGATTGCGGAAACTCATCTACCCATGGCAGCGTCGGAAGTTCGACCGGAAATATGGCATTTCACCCAAAGTTACCATATCCACACTCACTGATAAAGGTCTCGAAAAGGCATATGATAGCGCAACTACCAAACCTGGCAGCCCTGCTAACGGCGTAGTGACTACTATCACGGAGATCGAATCAATCGATGATAGGATGTCGCCATTCGGTAGGGCCTTCTACCTGCGCAAGGCACCATACTTTGTTTGGCGCCAGTGGATGATCTTTATCTACTCGACTCTCACCGTCATTTTCACTCATGCCTACTGGACGGCTGCGTCGATTTCGTCTATTCAAGTCGTGGCTATTGTGTTCGAGAACACGCTATGGCTCGGAAACGGGAATTGGTACGACCCTTTCATTCTGTTCTTGTTATGTTCCGCTCTTCTATCCGCTCTCATGGCGGTGCAAAGTGTCGTTGCTGTCGCATTTGTCATAGCGGCCAAGTGGATATTACTAGGTCGCCGACAACCTGGGAATTATGACTGGGACAAGAGTAGTTATTGCCAACGATGGCAACTCTTCCTGGCCATCGAGCGAATCAGACGGCACTGCTTTGGTGGCCACGGGGTTCTGGGAATGTTCACAGGCACGGCATACATGACCTGGTACTTCCGGGCATTAGGCGCAAAGATCGGAAAGGACTGCGCTTTGTTCGTTAACGGACGACCGAGCTTGTTGTTCACGGAACCTGATCTTCTTGAGATGGGCGACAGGGTAGTGGTGGATGACGCAAGTCTAGTCGGGCACATTAATACTCGGGGCAAGTTCGATCTCAATCGGCTTTATGTGGGCGACAGATGTGTGCTGAGGACCAACAGCCGACTGTTAAGCGGTGCGAGAATGGAGAAAGACAGCTGCCTTTTGGAAAATACTCTTGTCATGGCGGGAGACATCGTCGAGCAAGGGGAGACTATGCAGGGGTGGCCAGCCAGCAGATTCGGGGGAAAGAGGACTTTCAGCACATGAAACAATTAGGGCACGTATCGTGGAACATAATGTGGCGGAAGTTAATACTTTGTTCTTCTATGTATCGGAGATATGTAATCAGCACAGGGGTAATATTAGGGATGGTAATTGATTGTATTAATAAACATATAGCTTCTTCGAGCCGTAGTCGGCCAACGACCCTGCATTCTTGTTAATATACGTAATCACTATTTTCAAATTCTTCGCGCTGGGTGTTGAAAATTCGTTCTCATTTCCCTATTAGTAAACGACATCATCATGTTGGAGTCAGGTACCTGCGAGTGCGCATATGTCCGCGTCGGAGCGGAAAATGTCGACATGTCGGCCTTGAGATGCGAGGCCGGGACTTCGAGTAACCGGGACGTCTGTTGACTTACACTTCTTGAGTACAGCGGTAGTGACTGGCTACTCTGGGGGAGCGAAGCGAAGATCCGAGATCAGCGGTGAAGAAAGGAAAGAGCAAAGCTTCAATGTATGTGTGAAGACTGTAATCGTCATTTCTATCGTGTGTGGAGTCCATGGATCATGTTCGCTCTATCGTCTATGTAGGATCGTCTAACGTCTAATATCTAGATCTAGCCTCCAGAATCTAACTTCTTCTATAACGTGCATGCACGCAATGCAGTAAGGCCATGCAAGCTGCTCTATCCGTAGCTCTAAAGAAGGAAAGTAAGTATTGCAGATGCATCGTGGCACCCGCATACATCTCTAAGTCCCAATACCCATCCATCCGTCCATCTATTGACACCTGTAGAGGTCTCATGAAGACCACCCGATCTTAAAAAGTCGATACTCGCTCTCATCGCCGCGCCCAATCCCACTCGGTCGCGCGAAACGTTCCTCGTCGAGGATCGCAAGGACGCTGCCTTGGGCGTTTCGGAACCCGTCGTGACCGTTGAACGACGCGCGCACTGTCCCGCTGATGCCCTCGAATTTCCCCGTCGTCCGCACCGTCAGCATCAACCAGAAGACGCCGTTGGGCTTTAGCATGCGCGCCGCGCAGTCGCGCAGCCAGACTGCGTGTTCGGGGCCGTAGATCACGTCCGTTGCGACGAGCACGTCAGCGTGTTCATCTAACGGCGAGGAGAGGTCGGGGGTCTCCCAGTCAAGAGGTGCAGCCTTAATTGACGGCGACCTGACGTCCTCATCCTGATTCATGACGGGGAAATTCTTAGCGATATTCGCTTCCAAATTCGTGAGGACTGTCGGGTGAAAATCAGTCGCGATTATCTTCGGCGCCGACACGCCTAAGTGCGGTAGGATTTTGCCCAGCGCAATGCCTACGAGGCCAGTGCCTGCGCCTAGCTCGATGATGCGCGGTGAAGAACCGAGCGTGCTTGTCGAGAAATTGAAACGTGTAGGAGATGCACACATCAGCTCCGTGAATATGAAAGCGGCACCCCAGCTCTGCAGTCCGACGTCGGTGTGATCAGTGCTGTCCCTGCCCGCTAGGCCATCCGTGACTTGCACAGTAATAACTTCGCTCCTAGTGCCCTGTTCATTTTCATCGACTCCGCCAGAATCCAGTTTCAACATGAAGTGATAGTCTCTTGTAATTTCGGTGTCCTTGGCATCTTTCTCCTCATCTTGAACAAAGAAAGAAGCGAGGATACACGACGCCTTGTCGATGGCAAGTAACTGCGCATCTTCGCTCTCAAAGCACGTCAGCTCCTCTGCGCGACCCAAGAAACCGGTTAACCAGCGCTCGGCAAAAGCGCGCTCATACGGGTCGTCGCGAAGTTCGAAGCCCTCTTCGTCCCTGTCGTCTTCATCATTATCGGATGCATAACCAGAATCTGCCGCTGCGGGCGGATTCCTAAGCGTCGAATCTGTCTGAAACGCCAATGAGGTCGGGAGCGGACAGTAAAGAGCGTAGAGGTCGCTTAACGCGGATAAAATGTAAGCTTCCGGTTGGTCATTAAGCGAGCGTATAGCAGGCAAGCTGCTCGACGGAGGCAGCGGGCGCCTCGCTGGGCTCATTTACAGATGTCTACCCGACTTCTCTCTTCAATCCCGCGACGCTGAATTTTGATGGTGGTGAGGGACCCTGGACATGGAAAAAAAGGAATTTCGGGAGATAATTTTAGGTGCGACTGGCGGCTGTTAATCTTGGAGGTCGTAGGAGGTGGGGTGGGGGCTAATTCTGGACCAGTCGAAATGAAGCTATCGCGAACGTGGCAAATGAAATTATAGGTCCCCGGATTTCCCGTTTTGGATTTGTCAGAGGCGCGGGCCCGAAACTGACTCACTCGCCATCAGCTTAGCTTCTGTTAGTTACACAGACTGTCTTCCGCTAAGCCGATAAGACAGCCACAAACGTAGTTGTGCCTGAAAGTTAAGCAAATCGTATTGTAAAGGCGGCGCAATTTAGAGCTTTTCGAAACGCCGTTCAAACATCAGATCCAATCTCACTGTGAGCTTTTCGCCATGCTTTACTTCCTGCCCAGAATGCCACAACATCCTTTGCTGAAAAACTAAAGCCCTGCCTACCTTTGGCTTGATGTCGAGAAACGGGGCTTCTTTCTTATCTTCTATTCCGTGTCCGATCTCAAGATCCCTTTGCCGCTTGCCCGCTTGGCTTGCCCAGAACCGTGTCTCTCCTCCGCTTAATTCCCCACTAGGACCCTGAGGTGCATCATTAAGGTAGATTTGACATGTTAAGAAGCTCCTCTCATCCTTCCCCGGTCGCGCGCAGAGTGCATCGCAATGGGGTTTGAAGTGATGGCCTGGCTGATAGCGCAGGAAGCTGAGTCTTTCATTGGCTTCTTTGATGCGCCACACAGTCTTCCTGGCGCCCATGCTCGCTTTGAGATGCGAAGGGCCAGCGATTATCTCAGCGATTTTGTCGCCCTTCTTTAGAGCTTTCACACCTTCGGGCAGGTGAGCCACAATTCGATTGTATAGCGCTGCAGCCCATTGAGGAGAGAAGACGAGGATATTTTGGCATTCTCGAAAGGCATTGCCCTTGCTCAATGTTTGCCAGTTGTCTCCGGCAGCGCCCTGCAGTTTAGCACATTCTTCCGGAGTGAGCAGGTTGTCTATAGTCATGGCGAAGAAAGAGCTGTAATCCTCTGCTAAAGGAGAGTTGGCAAAGTCAACTGGCGTAACGGTGGCACCTGAATCCTTAGGATTGGCGGGATTGAGTAGGGGCTCATGGCCCTCAGGTGTTGAAGACTCCATCGTGATGAAGTTAAGTGTTCATTAGAAATAGATAAGCATTCCCTCTAATGGGTGAGTAACTACGATATGAAGGATATGTTGATCAGACCATCTTCAGCGGATGGATAGTAACCTTTATGTGCTGTGAGTGGATAGATCGACATCAGAATAATACGTTGGCTGGTGAGTCAACAGGATTGAGGCAGTGACAACGCTTAGACCTTTCGTGGATCACGGTGACAAAGTGCGCGGACCGGCATAGCCTCACTCACTTACTGCACATCGTGCTCTTTGCTCTCGTGGAGATGAAGCGCTTGGAAAGAGAAATAGCTAGGGAGGCTGGGGAGGTTTTACTGGCGAAGCACGATTCTCTTGCGCGCTCCTATACAGAGTACAATGCGCGGTATGCATTCCCTACCTATGTAGGTAGGTAAGCCCAGCTAACCCAGAAAGTACCTAACGGTGCATCACATATCGAGTCGAAGCTGATAAGATAAGTATGCTACTTAAGTACCAATGTACCCTCCCTCTACGTTGGACAGACTCGAAACGGCTCCACAGCTGAAAGCAGTCGGCTCCCTTCAGGAAAAAAATATATAGCAAGTCGTCTCAAATTCTACTCTCTGTTGCGACGAAACGCGAACGAGGCTGACGACTGACGACTCCATCCCATCATCTCTCTACAACCTCGGACTTTTGCCTGGCGTAAAAGTTCCCATCCCCATCCCCATTTCTTAATTGCTCGACTTCTGGCGAAAGTCTTTCTTCAGGAACTCATTCCTTCCATTATCTGCGACCAGTGGACCGCCGCTCTGTCTGTCGTTGCGACTGTCTCGAGGTTCGACGCCTAGTAGACCAGTCACTACCTACCTTACCTGCCGACGTTGCTGCTGCTGCTGCTGCTGCTCTTAGATATAGCAGCGACACGCGCATCGCACCTTCGTGCCCGTGTCTATTACCTTCCGCTTCGATACGACACCCTTCATCGTCGTTGCCTCCACGCTTCCAGACAACATCAACCCGATCTCGACGAACCTGCCCCTCCCCCTCCTCACCACCCTCCTCACCACCCTCCTCACTACCCTCCTCCCCGTCGCCCATCCACATCCAACCCAGCTGTGGACAAACATCCCGCGCTTCTCTCACCTCTCCCACCTCTCCATCAAACTAAACTTTGTGATTCTGTAACGCGCGGCATTGATCTCTCGTCGTCACCAATCCCAATTCTCGCCCGCCTTTCACACCCCATTTGTTCAACATGTCCGAGCAAGTCGACCTCACCACGATCCCGATCTCGCCTAACGGCGATAAGCCTGACGGTCCCTCCACCACCGATGCGGATGGTAAAATAGTTACAGTCTTTCACGACAAGGACAACTTTAACGTCAAGCACCCTCTTCAGAACAGATGGACCCTCTGGTTTACCAAACCGTCTAGTGGCAAGGTGCGTCCGACCCGCGACCCGCGACCCGCTGTCCCATATGCCCATGTCCAAAACCGGCATCAACTGACACCTCTTCCCATGCTTAGGGCGACAATTGGAATGATTTGCTCAAAGAAGTCATCATCTTTAACACAGTTGAGGAGTTCTGGGGCATCTACGTAAGTGTTCTTCTCCATGCCCTACATCGTGCAGGGAGTGCACTATTTACAAACCGATCAACTAACGTGTCTGCGCCCGCCCTCAACAGAACAACATCGTTCCCGTTTCCGAGCTAGCCATGAAGTCAGACTACCACCTCTTCAAGGAGGGTGTGCGGCCCGAGTGGGAAGACCCCCAGAACAAGCATGGTGGCAAGTGGTCCTACCAGTTCAAGGACAAGCGCAGCATCGACATCAACGAGTTATGGCTGCAGACCATGATGGCCGCCATTGGTGAGACCCTCGAGGACGAGGACGATGGCGAGGTCATGGGCGTCGTCGTCAACGTCCGCAAGGCCTTCTTCCGTATCGGCGTTTGGACTCGTACTATTGGAAAGAGCATTCCCGGTCGCGGCGACGGCGACGTCTCCGGTGGAAAGGGTCGATCTCCCGAGAAGGGCCAGAAGATTCTTCTCAATATCGGCAAGCGATTTAAGGAGATCCTTAAGCTCCCTCCCAACGAGAACATCGAGTTCTCCGGTCATACCGACGCTGCTCACTCGGGTAGCACTCGGGCTCGCGCCAAGTTTGTTGTCTAAATAGGACTTCGATTCTTTCGTGGTCATACCAGCATTTACTGGCATATCAATATAGCACTGGCTCTCTGATTGAGTTCATGACAGGCTCCGTCCCTGCCGTGAATTACTCGCTTCCCGTGTTACGGAAAGGAAGGTGAATGGTATTCATATTGCAATGCGATACTCGACACCTGCGTTGCCTTTTTTCCATCATATCACTTTGTTAGCTTGAAGCGGACAACTGGTTCTGCCCTCATTTATTGCTGCGGGGGATGGGAAGGACGAGGACTAACACGACGCGGCAGCGTATAAATAATTATCTAAAGACAAAAATATTCGTGGAATTCTGAGGTCTCGCCATGGCTGTGAAATGTGACGCTCACTTCAATTTATGACCAATTGTAAGCAAGGGGAACACGGAGCTATTGTCCTCGTAGGCCTAGCTATTTGTTTGTGCAAGTGCCTGTACTGTTTATGTCTGTGTTCGCTACGACTGTTACGCCCAACGCAGGAGTTAAACTCTGAGCGACGATTAACATTCACTTTTCCTGAGGGATACTACTTCGACGCGGTTGAGGCCATCAATAATCTGCTGCATGCGCTATTCTGTGTATTGGCAGTATATTGCGCGGAAAAGCAAGTCACCGGGAGGGAGCGGGATATTAATTGGAGGCAGAATTGCTGGTTTTTAGTGAGGTTTTGGGAGGTTGGATATAGATTGTAAGCTGTGATTTGATATGTGCGCTAAATGTGGTATATATAATGCATAGACGAGTTTACTAATCTATCAAATATGTGACCGAGTAAAGAAGTTTATAATGCTGACTCCGGGTTTTTCAACCTACCTAGGTATGCAATTACTCCTCTAATGCCTGCCTGTGTACTCGGATGCCTCCAAACCACCCCATATGAGATGCCCTTATACCAAAAACCACCTCAAAAGAAGACAAGTAACTGTCTCGGATATCGGATTAGGAAATCCTGGATATAATAAGGTACCCGCGTCGCCCGCCTGATTTGTCTCGTCCGCTCCGTCCTTCTTCAGCATGTTCCAGGCCCTCACATCTCGTCTCCGCTGAAATCATCTTGAAAGACTTCGCGCACGAGGTTCTTTTTGTTTATCTTACCCATTGCATTCCGGGGAATATGATCAACGACCCTCAGGACTTGTGGGATTTTGTAATTTGCCAGCCGTCCCTTCAGGGCTCGGCGCATGTCCATCGGTTTCCAGCCTTCGGGGCAGATTGTACGATCAAGAATGGTGACGGCGCCGACTTTCTGTCCCCATTTGCCCGATGGAACAGCTAAAACGGCGGCCTCAAGTACCTCCGGCAACGACAGAAGCTCACGCTCAACTTCCAGCGCTGATACTTTCTCGCCGCCAGATTTGATGATATCTGCGCTTTGTCGTCCTAGGATAAAATACATGGGACCCTTAGCCCAGTCGCCGCTTGTCCCGCGGCCGGCCGGCGTGGGAACGTTGCGCCGTACCGCGACGTCTCCTGTCCTAAACCACGGCCCCTTGCCGTCGTCAGAAGGCACAAATTCTTTAGCGGTGGCTGTGGGATTGGCCCAGTACTCTCGGAATACATTCGCACCACGTAGCTGGATTTCTCCTGATCGGTCGACCACATCTGTGGGAATAACTTCATTCGTGTCTGTATCAAAAAGGCGGGCCTCGACGCCGGGTAGGGGCCATCCTACGCTGCCATCGACACGGTCATCGAATTCTAGACCGCAAGATAGCGCCATACCAACTTCGGTCATACCATAACGCTCCAAGAGCACATTGCCTCGGCTAAGATCTTTCCAGGCGCGCTTGACCGGCGTCGGGAGGGCGGCGGATCCCGAAATGGCAACCCGCATATGCTCAGGACTCGTGGCAACACGGCCGGCCTCGGCAATTTCTGGAGACAACGTCTTATGTGTAGAGAGGAGACGGGTGTAGACCGTCGGCACGACGGTAAAGAACGTTATTTTCTCCCTGCACATATTGGCGAACTTATCCTCCAGCACTGCTTTGTGTATGGTGCCATTTGTATGTGTTGCTCCGCTGGGCAATGGTATCGACCGAGTAGCTTGTGGACGAACCACCTCATTTAAGTCAAGTGTCAATTGGCTGATTCGTGAGGATTCCTGTTGCGATAGGATCACACCAGCCGTATCGGAGGAGCTATTTGACCCAGACGCCAAACGAATGATCCCATATAACTCTGCGGCAATTTGACTAATCCTAGTCGCATCTGCAGGGGGTAGCGTTGTGTCTATGCTTACGGGCGTTGTAGCGCCGGTGCTGCATGCTTCCGAGACTGTGCGACTCAGGGTACTGGGTAGGGATATATAAGAAAGAGCTTTCGCAGGAACGCTTGCGGGGATACTCGGAGCGCCATTGGCAACCGCATCCGCTTTTGAAGACTCGACGAACGGGTTCGCAAAACGTCGCCATACAGTATCTGCATTGAACGGGAAAAGAAATTCGATAACGCTACCCGCAAATAGAGGAGCGATAATGGCGTTGACGGTGCCATGAATATGATGTAAGGGTAAGATATGCAGCAGCCTATCTTGTGGAGTATAATTCCACGCCTCAACTAGGGCGCGGCTTTGTGCCGTGAGGGCAGTTTCGGGAATTAGAACACCTTTTGGTCGTGCTGTCGTGCCCGAAGTATATAACATCATGCCTGCTCCCTCGGTATCGGCATCTTCTGTCATTGTAACTGCCTCAAAAGTGGTGTTGTCTCGGCCAAGCCCTAGGTGCTTTGGCAACTCGAACGACTTGATAGTTGGATTGAATTCGGGGTCCGTGTTTGGTGAAGGTTCGGGCCAGGGGGTCTTGAGGACTTGGTCCGCTTTCGAGGCGAACTTGGCTGAATGAAGTAGCAAGGACGCCTGAGACTGCGTGAGGATATACTGAAGCTCGGGTGCAGGGAAAGGAGGCGAGAGGGGGAGTGCGATTGCGCGCGAGGCAAGGATGGCGAGGAACGTCACTATTTCGTGTAAGTACAAGATGGAACCCATTCATATGGGAGCATATTCTATAGTATGCATTGGATAGCTTGCGTACCGACATAGTCGTAGCTGTTCTCTACGAGGAAGGCAATACGCTCCCCGCGGATGTCCGTCTTGCCTGCGGCAGCGTATATTTGGTCGCGTGCTCGACAGACGTCTGGCAGAAGCTCGCCATATTTGAACGACCGACCAGAAACACAATGCGCAACAGCAGTAGAATTAGGATCGTGCCGTGATATGGCTTCAAAGATGGGGAACTTGGGTAAAGCGAAGGTGGAAGCCATTCTGCGCGAGGCGGGCATCGGTCTGGGCTGAATCGCAAAGGAGCGGCGAAAACATGTGGTAGCACTCGAACAATGCGGTCTGGCTCTATAAGTAGCGAACGTGCAGCCCGGTGTAGGACCGATATTACTACACCTAGGGCCGGGACGAGAAGGAGAGGGATTCGTGGTGACGGTAAATGAGTGGAGAAACAGGCATTGGATGTTTGTTCGGCAGATGGTGGTATTTGAAGCAGCAGTCAGCAGCAGCAGCAGCAGCGAAGGTTTCGAAATAGAATCGATGGGACGTAGTCTTCCCCCACCAAGCAACCGCATTCCGGGTGGGCTACGGACTTGGTGTGCTGTCAGGGGTGTCGGTACCTAGGTAATACGATCCCACTAGCAGTGTGGGAGAGTTGCGCGACCCTGATAGAGGATTGAATGTATGGCCGGGGGAACCTACTGTAAGAAAAAAAAGTGTAATGGCAGCGCTAATAGACCGTATAAAGCGGTCGATCGTCATCGGCCAGCTGCATTGCCCGCTTGCAGGTTAATGTCGAGACAAGAGTTGGAGGGAGGGACTCCTGAGGTGACAATAGCGTACTGCGTAGTATCGAGGATGCACCCTAATCCCAGTGCCAGGGCCAGGTACGAGATAGCATTCAGTACCACCACTGCAACATCGATGAGAGCCAAGACTGGGATGGAGCAGGATGTACGGTTTAGTGTCCATACATGCCGCCAAGACTGTTTAGCCTGGTGCGAATTGATGGCATCCGATGCACTGGCGAATAGGAGAAGGCTAAGGGGGCAAAATCGATAGTATTAATCCGATAGATCCGTTAGAATTAGTAGTGGAAGCGGTGTGGTCGATTGTAACGGCTATCCTGCCTACCTAAGTATACAGACCGTTGAGAGCTGGCGGGATTCAAAGCCGTCATCGCGATGTAGATCGATTGATGTATTTCCAGAGCCAAGAAATGATGTCGATTGAAGAGGGCGTTTTCGGTCCTGTGGGCCAAAGCCGATGTAAACCTTACCGTAGATCCTATGGCGCACTTAGGTAAGGTCCCTAGAAGCATACTTAGGTAGGTACCTACCTTCAAAGGCTTAGGTAAGGTTACCCGTAGGGGTTAGGCGGCTGGTGTAGTGGCTGAATTGACCTGTATTAAAGAACTTAGGTACCTATAATCAGGCCCGAGGCCATGGGTAAGCAGTAGCTGTACCTAAGAAGCATGGTATCGAACCACTAACACGATAAATCTCAAGTTGAGTTATTCTATCCCGGAGCTTGAAACCAGTCCCAGTATTGGACACTTCCTGCTACCAATTCGATCTCAGAATTTGCAAAATCTGTCTCACTGGTCGACTTGAAATCAGAAGACCGGAGCTCTATCGAAGGACATCCTCAGCAGTGCAGACAGTCTTGCTAATCGGACAACCCCCGCCGCACACCGAGACCGCACGGCCGCTTTGATGTTGCGCCGAACCGCGGCTTCAGTTTCAGCACCGACTGGACTGGTCAGCGCATCGCGGCCTGTATTGCTATTCCCTAGACGGCTGCTGGCTACGGCCACAATGGTGTCGGAAACTCCCATGGAGGATGCTATCCGGACTAAGGTGGGACTGACAACTTTTCTACCGTACACTTGTCATTTGGGAAATTGAGCCATGTTCTGTGATTGGCTGTATTCAGATTCTTAGCTCAGTCTGAGAGACTCGGATAAGGAAATGGGACTAGCACATTCTATGAAGAGAATAAAGAAACTTAGTGACTGACCATCATGTGAGGACGAGTAGGTTACAGAAGCACTCAGCCCGTCACGGCTAGAGATATTCAACGACTCACATAAGCGTAAGTTTTTGATGCCTTAAACATCACCTACATCTTTACATCATTTACCCCTATCCCTATACCCCTTAACACCTCAACTACCTACCTGAACTCAGACTCACCCGTCCTCAGACGCACACCACAAGCCCATGCAAGGCAGCACCTCGCGCGAGACGCACTTCCGTGTGGTCATCATCTCGGAGGCCTTCCGGAGCAAGATGCAGCCGGCGCGGCACCGGCTCGTCTACGGCCTGCTGCGCGACGAGATGGCCGCCGAGGGCGGAATCCACGCGCTGCAGCTGCGGACGATGACGCCCGAGGAAGAGGAGCGGCAGAAGGCGAAGGAGGAGGCTGCTGAGGCTGAGAAGGAATAGACAGAAGAGTTTGGAGGATATATCTTGTCTGGTCAATTGGAACAGAGGAGTGTGATTTTGCGGGCGTGTACGATTAGGGCGGGTAAAGTATGGGGCTATACTTCTAGATGTTCATCTTCTCTTACCGAGACTTAAAAGTCTTACAATGGGATGGAATGATACATTAAGAAATGTCCGCGAAGACTCGACTAATCTACGTAATCGCTGAGGCGTTGAAACAAGCTCTGCCTCGCGTAGAAACTGTAGCTTAACACGAGCTGTGACGTTCAAGACAGGCTTTCTACAGTTTGTCAATGAAGCTAGATTGTACAGAGTACGCAGTTAAGATATCTTAGGTGAAGAACTTCGCTTTTCTGATGAGGTCCCTACATGTAAGCTATGAGAGAAGTCCTAGCTGAGCGTACTTTCTTGGTTAAATTATGAGATCGCTTGGCGCTTTAGCGTACTCGTTATATTCGAACGTCTGCTGCTGCTGCAGTCCAGCAATGCGGGGGTATCTACAATCCTAAGCAACAATAAACAGCTAACGCCCGCAAGTACTATTATACAAGAATTCCCATCCCTCGCCATTGCGGCCGCTCACTGCTTTTGTCCCGATGTAGGAGTGTTGTATATGGGAGCGGAGCTGGTAATGCTGTCCCTTCCTCCCGAAAATCGTTTCTTGAAGTGCTTGGCGAGTTTACGCCTCCGCCTCTCTTCCGGGTCTTCGGTAGCTTTCGCACTCTCCCTTCTCTTGAAGGATCCCGGTACAACGGGAGTCTGAGCGGCAGTCTTAGACCGCTCTGAATGGTTACTGACCGTACTGCCAGAGTCAGACCACATCCTACTGTGGGTGGCTGGCGTAAGGCCTGGGGAGACTCGCTTGGTGCCTTCAGAACGGAGCTCCGCGGTTGCAAATCTTTTCTTGTGCATAGTCGACTCCGAAAGGGACCGTGTTAAGCCCTCACGTTGTGCTGGTCGGGTGTCTACTCCACCAAAGGACTTATGAAGTGACATTTGTTGGTTAGTGGCAGAAGGCCGCAGCCTTTGCAGTGGAATCGGTGATACCATAGATGTCCCGACCTTCATTTCTGCTGTCTGCACTGTCTTTCGCATAGGCTCTTTTCCTTTTGATTGCTGCGGGTGCCTGGGGTCTTCCAAATCATGACTTTTCTGAGCATAAGGCACTGAATAGTTATTAACATCTGAGTGCTGGCTTGACCCCTGGCTGGAATAAGCGCCTAGGGACGCTCGCGCGATTTCGAGTTCTCTCGGATAGAAATTCAGTATGTTTTGAAGATTCTGGCGCGTTATAACCCGGGATGTATATAAAGGGTCATCATCAATTTCGTTGTACCATTCAATCGCCCTTAGCGCTTTTCGGGGGGGTTCTGCTTCGTCGCATTCTTTGACATAAGGTAGGTATCCTGCCACCCAAGCTCTAATGAAGTCATCATACAAAGAGGTTCGAATTCGGCGATACTGTAGTTGTATGTATATACATGCCGTTATAAAATCTAGTATGGTTCCATCGTAGTCTGGGTACGTGACTGTGTAGTGGACGAAGGGAGCTTCCCAACTCTTCGATGCTATAGCTGGTCGGACGGCATTCTTGGGCTTGGGGGCAGTTTCTCTAGGCGAGTGATGAGCACGAAGCGGCGCGGGCTGCATTTGCATAGGAGAAGATAATCCTGGAGCAGAAAGGCTATTGAAATTGTCGGAGCCGAGATTGGCACCATGCGTCAAATTTTGGCCTGGTTCGGCATTGCAAGCCTCTATGTGTTGTTCGCTTTCAATTTTCCGATTGGCTGTTGTAGAAGGTACTATGGACGATGACGTATCGTTAGTAGACAAGGAGCTTTTCACACCGGCTTGGTGAACCAGAGCGGCAGTGGCTTTGTTTGAACCTGCGTTGATATTCAAGCGTGATAAGGCGGTGTCTTGTTTAGGTCCGGGATATAACTGAGGCACGCTCTTATATACGTGAGGTTTTGATTTGGGCTTCCGTTGCAAATCTGAGCTCTTAGGCGCAGCCGTAGAGCCACCTTGTGTGGATTGTTCAAATGTGCATGGAACGACCTGGGCTGAGGGAGGCGTTGCTAAGATTGATATTGGCAATGCCGACTTGTTAATAGGCATAGGAATATACGTAAGGGCGGCTGGAACCTCCACTTCAAGATCATCCTCGTGTCCCTGGCTGCTCTGCGGAAACTCGGGCAGTTTGGGATGCGCCGGGGGGGAGGTCACAACAGTAGGTCGTGGCGGTGATTTCTCGGGAAGCTGTGTTAAAAACGGCTGGCTTTGCTCCTCAGTATCAACGCTTGGTGGTATAAGCTGGCGCTCGGGACTTGCTGGCCATGAAAGCTGTTCATCCGTATTATCATCATCATCATCATCATCGTCTTCTTCATCACCGCCATCTCCGTCCTCCTTCTGGACATGAGGCGGCAGTGATGACTGGCTACCAGATGGCTCAGGAGCGGATGCATCGTCTTCGGGGTGGCCTGACGATTCGACAACGTGACCTGATCCTGCTAATTTTTTCTGGCGGATGTATGCGTCTTTCACTTGGTCCAGCACATCGGGTGGTACATTGAGAAAACCATTGACCCGTCGGCTAAGGAGACTTGCCCATGACTCATGTCCGGTCAAAAGCTTCTTTTGGGCGCTAGGAATTTTGACCAGAGAACGCCGAATAGTCGCCTCACCCACAATATCAGAAGGAGAGGAATCTGGTGTCGGCGAAGAGACACTGAGAGCTGATGCAAAGTTGCTGGCCATACTTGGCGCCACCTATCCTGGGTGAGGACCACGATTCACTGTGGCTTGGTAAACATGACACTGTGTTGATTGAGCCACGGCTTCTCGTGCACACGTCGCAAACTGAAGAATTGCCTTTTAGCTAGCATCCAGTAACTACGCGATAAGGCATTATCGTATTGTCGACCGAGAAGTTTGCATAGCGCGGTTAGACACAAACGTAAGTAGTATCTTTGGAATCAGGGGTCTGGACGGACGCGCGCGTCTGACAACCGCGAAGAAGGGTGATTGCGGGGCACGGAAAGAATGCGAAATCACGTGACTCTGAAAGTAGTTCTGTCAGAAGCCTGCCATGCCTTGCAGCTGCCTCTGGCAGGTCAGATATCGAGGTTCTCGAGCTCCGCACTCTACCTACATAGTACTAGGTAGGTACTCGAGGATCTAGCCAGTCATGCCCTGCAATTCAAGTACCCCAGCGTACTTAGTCTTGTACCTACTACATTCCCCGAAGACCCGTGGTCTTGGGCAGCGGCAACCTAGACTACCGCTACACTACTCCACCAAAGTGCGTCACCAATGCCTGGTCGGCACCACTGCCTTCTCGTAAGACAACCGATACTGCAGTGTGTCTATTAGTAAATACAGACCATACCATCGTATCCTCCATATCCCCTTTTCAGAACTCCGTCCATCGCGGTTGTGCACACCTCTTGAGCCCATCTCCTGCCTGCGGGATAAGAGTCTTTGTCGACTCCCGTGTCGTGTATCTTCGCCATGTTCCTTTCTACATTCAAGTAGGCTCTATCTAGCTGCTGGTTGATAGCGCTCATACTACCTCTTACCTACGAGTAGGAAGAATTCACCGCATCTTGTTGCCTATCGTTCTGACTGTTCGTCTCATTAGTCCAGCTCTCTCCTAAGCCAGTAACCGCCTCTCTCGTTCCGCCAGAAAAGCATGTTGTAGCCATTCGATGAAGCTGTAGGGACGGATAGATCAATGCCATCTATACCTTCCCCCGTTTCTACTATGAAGTGCTATGCCGTGCCACCGAATATGACCGCCGTGCTTAGAAATCCAAGATACTTAAGACCCTCATTCCGGCCTTCGAACCGGTCACCTGTCTTCACGTCGTCTGTTCTTCGTTCTCAGCGCGCCCGACGTGGTTGGGCCGACTGCGACTATGTCAGCTAAGAAGCCTCTACCCTCGCCCATGTCACCGCCGAGCGGTCTATCCCCTAGCGTCAGGTCCCGTCGTCCTTCGGCGACGTCTTCTATCGCTGCAGTGCCCCAGGTCGACAAAGAACACCTTGCCCAAGCACTCGACAAGATCCATACCTCATCCAAGGAGGAGGGCGTGCTCACTACCTTCAACGACCTAGCTCCACCGCCTGAGCTTATTGATAATGTTGAGAACAAGGGATTCGCTGGGGACCTCGTTCAGAATGGCTTTAGTGGGCTGTACTCGAGATTCAAGGAAGCTGTGGGGGTCAGCGGAAAGGAAAGGGACAAACCTGTGGTTACAGCAACAGCGGAAAAAGCAGAGTCTGCCCCTGC
The DNA here is from genome assembly GCA_022578865.1 of Xylaria sp. FL0043. NCBI lineage: Eukaryota > Fungi > Ascomycota > Sordariomycetes > Xylariales > Xylariaceae > Xylaria > Xylaria sp. FL0043. The sequence continues at coordinate 24,198 of MU397293.1, forward strand.
GGATCCTGCTTGCAAGAAGAATCCTGGCACAGGCCCAGTGCATTCGAAGAATGTCGCACCTCCGTTGCCCCGAGCAGACACCAGCGTGACCGACAATACTTTCAACTCGTCCGTTTCGGAGCCCTTGGAATCAACCACTGCGACTTCGTCGGGTATCCTGACAAGCGAGAACCAAACACAGCCGCATCAACCCCTAAAGGCATCGTCCGTCGCCAATCTTCCCAGCGGGACCTCTTCAAAGTCTGCTTCCTCTAGCCGTCAGAGTATTCCAAACATGATCAAATCCACATTGGCAGTTCCGACGGCAAACGTTAGCAACGTCAGTGCCTTTCGAGACCTGTCACGCCCGGCATCCTCTCGAACTGAGGAGAGCTCTACTCGGAGTAGCCGCGGAGCCGGCGTCGCCAAGCCGAACGAAGGACAACCAGGCATATCCCCTGCTTATGGTGAGTCTATGGGTCTATCGCAGTTGGATAAGTCGTCGATCTCCAGCCGCTCTCGTCGCGACGATTCGTACAGCATAGATGGGAGCCTAGACCTGCCAAACAGCCCCGTCAAACCTTTGAAACCTGCTCCGAAGGCAGCGCCATCGGAGTCAGATCTGTTAAGCGCACAGACTAGGCCGACCGCTAGGCCTATAACGCGACGGCCAGCAGTGATAGACCGCATCAATCGCTCTCAGGCATCAGAAAGCCCCTCGAGGTCCTCGTCATTTTCACGAGGAACAGCAGAAGCGAGTCCTGTGAATACTTCCGCTCATAACAACGTTTATCACGAGTCATTCAAACAGGCCAACCGGCATGAGCGGATGAGATCGGGAGACTACAGAATTCCCGGGACAACGGTCGACGAAGGTGCGCCTGAGATAGTAAGCGCAAAGCTTGAGTCAATGCGTAAACAGGTGTTAAGTAAGCAGTTCTGGATGGCTGATGAGACCTGCAAGGAATGCTTTCTGTGCGGCTCCCCATTCACAGCATTCCGCCGCAAGCACCACTGTAGGACGTGCGGTTGTATTTTTGACAGTAGTTGTACATCTACCATATCAGGCCAACGATTTGGAGTACAAGGAACCCTCCGCGTTTGCAAAACCTGCTTGAGTATCATTCTCCAGAGACAGGATGGTAACCTCTCAGATGAGTCCGCTGATGACACGTATTTGCCTGCAATTTTTCGCCCAAATCAACCGAGGATCGTCGTCCCCTCCCCTCCCGTCAAGCATGCTCGTGATGAGGCGAGCTCAGAGCGGACGGACGACATCAATGATGACAGCAGATCAATGACCACTCCTATGATGGCTATTCCTGCAACGAAGCGGATCGGTGAATCCTCGAATCGCAATTCTGCAGTCTTGGAAATCGATACTCCGCAACTCAGTCGACCAAGCTCTTCAAGGTCTTTGAGGTCACTCAACTCCGGACGACCACAGTCTTCCGGTCATAGGCGTCAACACTCAAAGCATAATCTGTGGAATCGTTTGAAACCTCCTGTGGATGAGAGGGCGCCTTTTCGAAAGTCCGCAAGCGAAGACGCGGCCAAAAAGTCTGGTCTTTCAGCCTTTCATGACGACAATGTTATCGACCCTGACCTTGCACAATATATGTCTGACGAGTCAAGCGAAGATGAGCAGATGGGTATAATGGGAACAATCTCAGGAAGCGAGAATCACGCAGTTATAATGGATCATGATAAGTCCAACTTCGGCCCGTACTTGGGAGTCGGACGGAGAGTTCGCAATAGAACGCTGGCAGACAAAAGTATTAGCGGCTTTAGTTACACCAGCCGCGGCGCCGATGAATATCATCCACGGTCTTCGCGACGACGAAATCTGAGTACCACTAGTGGGGCCCAAGTCTATCTCATGCGCTCGCCACGCCCAAGAACTGCCACCATCAAAGGCCCAACTGGGTCGAATGAAACTTTGCCATACTTCGACTCTGTTGGGAGTTCCAATGCAGCTCGTTTAACTCGAAGCTCCTCCATGAAGGGAGACAAAGAGCCGCGTCTGGAACTGAATCCTGCGAGCATGATGCATGTTCGCAAGCTACTACGTCAACTTTTAGAGGACTCGGGAATTCACAACGTAACTGCGTGGGAAAGGGCCTTAATTCCTATTCTACTCAAGTGCACTTCATGTGTAGACCCAGATATAGACCGTGGAGACGACATCGATATTCGACATTATGTTAAGCTGAAGAAAATCCCCGGCGGTCGGCCGAGCGATACCACCTATGTCTCCGGCGTCATCTTCACCAAAAAACTAGCCTTGAAGACTATGCCTCGTCGGATGTCCAACCCGAGAGTTGTCATTATATCATTCCCAATCGAGTACCAACGCCACCAGCACCATTATATGAGTCTGCAACCAGTCATCGAGCAAGAGAGAGAATTCCTTAAGCAACTAGTAAACCGGATAATTGCTCTGCGACCTCAATTACTCCTAACGGAGAAAAGCGTATCCGGGATTGCGTTAGGATATCTTTCTGAGGCTAAAATTGCAGTTGCCTATAATGTCAAACCGTCAGTTCTCTCTGCCGTGTCGAGGTGCCTTGAAACAGAAATCATTTCGTCCGTTGATATGCTTGCACTTCCTCCAAGTCAATTCCAGATTGGGAAAAGTACCGGCTTTGAAGTCAAAACGTTCGTCAATGAGGAAATACCCGGGCGCAAAAAGACATATATCTTCCTCTCGAGTAGTCAAGAAGAATTGGGCTGTACAATTGCCCTCAGAGGCGCGCAAACATCAGTGCTTGGGAGATTGAAACACATCACGGAGTTCATGGTATATGTTGTCTACAACTTGAAACTGGAGTCATGCTTGATGCGCGATTCCCTTATACAGCTCCCTACTACGGAAGACCTGAGTAGAAATTCTAGCCAGCCACATTCTGAGGAGAATAACTCAATCACTGGAAAGGCAGAAGCAGACGTATCTGGACTACAGGAAGGGACAGCAGCCACAACGACGTCACAGGATTTCACGACCAGTCAAACCAGCGACGGTACAGCCTATGATACTACTGAACCAAACGCTGAGGTTGGAACGAACGACCCCTCTTCCCAGCCTAACGGCACCGAACGCAGATTAATATCTCTTCACGAAAAGCATGCGCAGTCCCACGATAGCCTAGTACCTGAGGATGTTCCTATGCCCACCTTCTACAGCGATATGGTTGCGAAATATGAGACCAAGATCCTTTCCGCATCTCCTTTTGTCAAATTTTCTCAACCATACCTCTTGATGAATGCCCGAGAGCAGGAACGCAGGTTAGTATACCTTAAACGCCTCCGCGATCAAGACATAATTGAAGAGCGTGGCGACGAAGAGAAACCAAAATCTCAAAAATTTCAGTTAATCAAGCCAGAGATGGTGCATCAGACGAGTCAAAAGGCGCCTCGACACATAATGGAAATACTTCATGCTGTCCACGACGCAGAGTATGATAAAGCTCTTTATAATTATCAGACGCAGACGAGATCATGGGAGAATTATATTCAAGGAAACCTGGACCTTTTCGACCCTTATGCTCACCAGAACATCGTGGTGTTACATTCTGTGATCTGCACAGAAACAAAAATACCTTGCGTGGAACCGCAGCTCATTGCCCTGGGCTTCTATGACGACCATACGGACCATGAGAACCACATGGATCCGGACTGCACACTAGGGCAATACATCGAGGACGTGTGTTACGGTGCTGAGTCAACTTGTAAGGCAAACGGCTGTGATCGCAAAATGTACGAACACCATAGAACCTACGTCCATGGCGAAGCACGTATTACGTTTTTCATTGAGATTGAGGTTAACGGCACCTCACGAGACAACATCATGATGTGGAGCTATTGCAAACTCTGCAAGCGGGAGACACGTGAGATGGAGATGTCCACATCCGCTTGGAAGTATTCCTTTGGCAAGTACCTCGAACTGTCATTCTGGAGCCGAGGCACCCATTTGGTCAGGGATGAGAGTTTGGGAGGTTGGGATTGTCCCCACGACCACCATCGAGATCATATTCGTTATTTTGGTCTAGAGGATAAGATCATTCGAGTGCACTACGACCCGATCGATCTACTCGAGATTATCGTGCCTCGCGCCAGAATTACTTGGAAAGTTGAACATGACCTAAATATGAAGAACGAGGTTTTCACTCATTGCCAGGACAGATGGACACGATTTACTACCTCTGTAAAGGCTAGATTGAAGGCCATAAGGCTGGATAATATTATTCCAGAAAAGGCTGAGCCTTGCAAAGCAGAGATTGAGCGATTGAGCAGAAAAATCCAGGATGAGCACACATCTGTGATCCGCAAGCTACAGGAGAAATACATGAGCTCCAAATATTATGAGGTTATCCCCTTCAACATCGTTCTCCGCGAGATGCTTGTTAAGGTAACTGAATGGGATGCTGCCTTCGCCAAATTTGAGGCCGACTTCCTTCCTTCCGACAAGGATATAAGGAGGCTTACCATGATTCAATTGCGCAAAATGTTCACGGACGAACCGAAGGAATCCTTATCCACTAACGAGGCTGCTCCAGAGGTGGTACTGGAGAAAGTTAGCCAACCAACCATCTCAGATGATTCCCCGCCTGAAGACGCGCAGCACCCAGATACCAGTCCTGAAAATTCTCAGCCAGAAGCAGCTGATGCGAAATTGACTCGGGTTGTCACGCCTCAAGAGGCCACTCTTACGTCTGCACCGGACACTATACTTGAGCGGATAGAGCCATTGGATCTAGCTACACCCGGTTCCCCGGTACTGAATACGCTTTCTGCCGATCCGACCCAAAAAGTCATCACAACTGCCCCGGTATCTGCCCCGATCGGTGAGACACCAGCGACACCCATTACTCCCAGAATCCCACCCTCAAGCCCAGTTACCAAGGCTCCACAGCTGTCAGTAGCAGAGCAAGTGGAATACTTGCGTCGCAAGCAACTGAGTACTTCGATTGAAAACGCTAGTCTACCAGCTGCCAAAAGTGGCGCACAATCAGGCATCACTGCAACCCCTTCCAAGGTGGTTACAGAACATGGCTCTACCCGTAGGATGGGATCGAACATGTCGCCGCCTATTACGCGTGCCATTTCACAGCCAGCGAGTGGCTTACCGACCTTACATCGTATTAATTCCGCAATGAGTAAAAAATCAGTCGTCACAGCTAAGGATAAGACTTTGATGGAAATTCCAGTTGGGAATGAACTTCGCAAAACCTCGACTAACGATTCTCTAAAAAACGAAAAGAAGCTTTTCAGTTCCAAGCACCGCAAGGGAAATCAGTCTTCTATACCGCGGTTTGTAGGGATGAGGGATTCTAGAGTCTCCACCATCCGCAAACACTTTGAACAACTGAGCCGCGAGTTTGAAAAAGAGCGTGAGAAAGACAGAAAAAAGCGAGCGGCAAATATGTCCCACTCTCGACCCTTCCTTCAGCATTCTAAGACTAGGGCCACCGTCGAAGTCTATCAGGACGTTACAGACGCAGTCAACGAACATCTCCCAGTGGAAGATGACCAGACGAGTGCAAAAGACCTTGCCGAGCAGAAGACTCCCATCACTACAGTTCCAAGCTCGCCAACTGGAGAAGGAGCTAAAGCCGCACAAGAACCAGCCGCGACTGTTGAACCATCGTCTGAAGTTCCGCGTCGTAATGAGGAAACTGCTGAGGCGGAAGTGGATGACCTAGCCCACAATGCTAGTCTTGGCCCTACGGATGACGAACAAGGTGATAGCGATACTGAGAACTCCATTATCGATGGTAGCACTCTCGAAGAAATTGCTGATTCACTTGACTCGAGCACCGAAATCCCACTTGAGCTTCCCAAGCATGATAGAATGAACTTCATGAAGGCGCTTTCGAATTTTTGGAACGAACGGTCTGCGAGCCAATGGCCTCCGTTAGACTACCCTCTTAATGCCTCGGATCACATCTTCATAGACTCCGATATCATCGTTCGTGAATATGAGCCAAGTTCCGTTATAGCTTTTGCTCTCAGCTCGGAGGACTACAAGAGCAAGGTTCACCGATTCCATCGCCGAAAACCTGGTCAAGCAGCCCAAGCGTCGTCAGATACCGAAGCCGTTGGCGACAATACACTAGACTTCGATATGCCTGTGACTGAAGAACATCTAGAGGCAAGCCTGATCCACACGTCCAGTAGCCATTTCAAATACCAATTTGCGGAAGGATCAGCCAAGATGCTCGTCAAAATTTTCTACGCCGAGCAATTCGATGCGCTTCGTCGCAAGTGTGGGGTGGCAGATCGAATCATTGAATCACTATCTCGCTGTGTGCCATGGGACTCGAAAGGTGGCAAAACAAAGTCGGTATTTCTCAAGACACAGGACGATCGTCTAGTGATGAAGGTCTGTTGAACAACATGTGCAATCCGCTGTCCGCCCATGAGCTAACCAAGAACCAGTCGTTATCGCAAATCGAAACACAAGCCTTCCTCAAGTTCGCACCAGCGTATTTTAGCATCATGGCGGAGGCGCTCTTCCATGAATTACCCTCGGTCATTGCGAAGATGCTTGGTTTCTTTCAAGTTGTCATAAAAAATCCGGTGACCAATACGGAGATCAAACTCGACCTACTATTGATGGAGAACTTGTTCTACGATCGGGAACCGACGCGCATCTTCGATCTCAAGGGATCCATGAGGAACCGAAAGATCCAGTCGACGGGCGAACAGAACGAGGTTCTCCTGGACGAGAATATGGTTGAGTATATCTACGAATCGCCACTATTCACGCGAGAGCACTCGAAGAAGCTTCTGAGGGCGTCGGTTTTCAACGACACGCTGTTCCTAGCACGGCAGGACGTCATGGACTACTCACTAATGATTGCCGTCGACGAAGTCAGAAAAGAGCTCGTCGTGGGCATCATCGACTGCATCCGCACCTATACGTGGGATAAGAAGCTTGAAAGTTGGATCAAGGACCGTGGATTTGCTGGCGGTGGCCGAAACAGACCTACAGTTACGAGCCCAAAGGAGTACAAATCACGTTTTCGAGAGGCCATGGCAAGGTAAGCGACTCCTACTCATGTCAAACGTCGGTACTGTGCTAAATTCTTCCAGGTACATTCTACAAGCACCAAATTGTTGGCATCAATTTAACGCGCCACCGGGAATGGGCCGACAGCGCAGTAACGCCAATCTCCCCGGCGACGATGGGGCGGTGAACGATACTTGAGGCCGCTAAGAAGTAGACGTTTAAAGATGAGAAGCGACAGATTATCAGTACAGCATTCAGTTCGGCGGGGTACTTCGACCCGGCAGTCGAGAAGCGCTGTATAAAGAGAAGAGGCGCGGGTTGAAGAACGGCACTGTTATTCGTACTAGTAGCATACAATAATGGTGTGAACCCCGATTGCATTCCCTACATAGTAGTAGACAGATACCCATATGAATTAATCTTATTTCATTATATGCGTTGCAAATGACGGAAAAATCATAGAACGTGTCAAGACCTATAACGAGTGACGACGATGGTATGTTCGGGGGGTTGTCTCTTGCTGCTGCTCCGCCCCCACTTAGAAAATTCCCTAGCCAGTGCTGAGGTACCTTCTAACCAGGATAGGTACTGCTGCACTAGTAGCCAAGCTACATGTAGCGAGCCTCATTCGTACCTTTCAATCAACATCAACTATTGACATCTAACCAATGCTTCGGACTAAACGCACACGTCAACATTCACATATGAAGCTGATCAAGTGAATGAATTACCGAATTATCAGTCGTCACTCACTAGATTGATTAAACAATTAAACATCCATTTTACTCATCTCATCAAACGAGAGAGAAAATGAGCGCAACATGTCGATAGAGCTCAACTGGGAAACGCTAACAGGTGGACCCGAGGGCAACGCCTTGGCGGAGCGCATCCGGGACTTCATCCACGTCAAGTTCCAGGCCGTGCCGTTGCCGCGCTTCATCAAGTCCGTCGCCGTCCATGAGTTTGCCTTTGGGAACATCCCGCCGTCCATCGTGCTCAAGGACATATGTGATCCTCTGCCGGACTTTTACGAGGAGGACTACGACTCCCAAGACGAGGATGACGCCGAGGGCGACGAGGACGACGATGAGGGCGTGCCGGATGCCATACGGACTGCCGAGCGGAGGCGCAGGGCTGAGCAAAGAGCTAAGGACGGAGGAGCAGACGGCCATGACGTTGCGGGCAAAGCTCCTCTCAGTGCCAGCGGGACTGCCACGCCGTTCGGGGACGGCTTCTTCCCGCCACATGTTCACAGCGCTGGTCTGAGGAATGCACCCGGGGCACCCGATCTAAGCACTCCGTTGTTTGGCCTAGGGGTCTCGTCGCATGGGATGCCTGGCGGTCCATCAAAGATGCACTACTTCCAGTCAAAGCTGGGTCCAGGATGGTCAGGCACACAGACGCCGCTCGCCGCCGTCGCGGGGGCACAGCATCTGAACGGCTGGCTTGACGCAACCGCACACTCGCAAGGACCATCAAGTCATCACTACATTTCCCGCTCCAACTCAGGTCACAGCAGACATCTATCGCAGGGCTCTATATCGGTAGAGAACTACCCGAACTCACTAGCGGTCCCTGCCCGGACGCTCAGAGAGAAACACAGCGTCTCGACGCTGTCACCAACACCATCAGCAGGGGCATCGCGCCCGCCGACCCGCGACCGGCATCCAGGGGCGAGCCCGCTCATGGGATCGGCGTCTATCGACGGAGACTACGGCAGCGCGGCGGCGCAGGCGTACGCCCGCTCCAAGGCAACAGTAGCAGTGGAAGACGACGATGACGACGATGGAGGAGATGAAGGCGCTAACGCTGCCGGGAAATTCATCCAAGAGCCACGGCCCGACGACATGCAGGCCGTCTTCCGCATCCATTACGCAGGCGACGTGCGGCTGGAACTAACGGCTATGATCCTCCTCGACTACCCGATGCCGAGCTTTGTCGGCATTCCACTCAAGCTCAACATTACAGGGCTAACATTCGATGGCGTGGGAGTCATCGCGTACATCCGGAAGCGCGTGCACTTCTGCTTTCTAAGTCCCGAGGACGCCGTCGCTGCTGTCGGGGAGGATGATGGTGAAGGTGGTGGTGGAGAGGATGAGACTACGCCGGGTCCTCCTCATCCGCCGGGCGCGAGCCATCAGGCGAAAGGGAGTGAGGATCGATCATATAATTCGCCTGGGCCCAAGGGGAAGGGGAGGGTGGGAGGTTTGCTTCAGGAGATTCGGGTTGAGAGCGAGATTGGACAGCGCGAGGGGTCGAAGCAGAGTTTGAAGAATGTGGGGAAGGTCGAGAAGTTTGTACTCGAGCAGGTACGGCGGATTTTTGAAGAGGAGTTCGTGTATCCTAGCTTTTGGACGTTTTTGGTTTGAATGGTGGTGTTGTCCAAGTCCGAGGATTAGATGGTAAAGTCGGCAGCTTGGTCTTTGGGTGTCATGGCTTATGAGCCTCGAACTATAGATACTGACCTTTGTATTCTTTTACCTACGATTCAGGGGCCTAGGCTCAATTATCCAAGGTCCTGGCATGACACATTTCAATGCTCTCGCCTCCACCGGTTGACCGCTTGCTGCGTCCTCACCCTAGCGTCGAACGGGTACGAACGGATACTGTGGTTGCGTTGGCGTAATCCTATACAGTCTCACATCGATGCCTGAATTTAACATAGCTACGGAGTTGACATGATCTTTGAGCCAACTTCTTTGTATACCAACGCCTCATCTAGCCATTGTCTCGGCCGTTACCACTTTTCCCCTTTCTAACTAGCAGAAAGGACAGTCGCGATATGGGCTGAAAAGAATACAAGTCCCCCATCATGCTCCTATTCTTTCGACACCCCCGCCATGAAATAGCTTCTATTTTTGCCATCGCCTCGTCCCATGCTCGCTTCTTGCATCTCAGATCCGCCAGGACCTATATGGATCTGGCGTGAGGCATCACCAACAGTTATCCAAATAATACTTACGTGGTTCAAATCCTCCGCGCTCGGCGTCCGCAAATGCTCGTGAACCTTCTTCGTAGCCCCGACCGAGGATGCTACCCGATATTCACGCCGCATGCTGTTCTCATGGATTAGCTTGATGCGGCACATACCGGGGTCACATATGTTAATCACAGCCGGACAAGACACAGCAGGAATTGCTGATGCCTGCTCGCGAACCCTGAAGCCTTCCGTGAATTTATTAGTCTAGTAAAGAGTGAAGCTGCCGAAAGATTTTCATTATTTACATGCTTAAAGATGGGCTTCCGGAACTCTGCCTTGAGGTCCACGGGGGGTACCACTCTTCACTAAGTAAGTCTTGGCTGTGTATTGAGGCGTGCGACTATCCACTTCATCGTATGGAGCAGGAAGAAGGCTATGAGGAGCGTGAATATCACGCTTACCGCCAGATTCCATTCGTTGCCGTCAACCCGTTCCCGCTAGAACTTATTAGTACCTACATCTCGAGAATAACATCTACGCACACCGCAAAAGACGTGACGCTTACGTGGCTAACGGTCCAGACTTCTATGAGAACAAAAACTGTGCTCGACTCAAGGCCAGGCTTGACGGTTTCCCCTTTTCGGTCGAGCGGATTGCCATGACGAGCTTTAAGGCTCCTACCTTGAGCGAGTGCTGTGCGGCGTCATAGCTTGAGTAACATCTTAATAGTGAAACTAGTTCGGCAGACCACATGCTCAGGTAAATGACACACCCAAGCCTTGATTTGCACCCGTCATAATCACTGTTTGCCCTTTTTAAATCTTGTTTGGGAGTATAAGTCCCGTGCAGAGCTGGCTCTGAAGTCATCTTGCGCTAAAGTCTAGTATCACCTGGCATTGTGAAATCGAAGTCGTGGATGAGGACAACTGAAAGAAGTGAAGGGACCTTGGAAGCCGGGCCCAGAACCCAATAAGAAAAATGCTTCGGTTACGCATTAGACGGACTACGACATAAGCTGGCACACTGTGACCGGACATAGACCAGCTATATGTCCGTGTTTCCAAGCACTGATATCGTGCCACGTTGACGGGAGGACGACGCGCCCAAGTACAGATATGGCACGGGCTATTGATGAGAGACGGCAATTGGCTTGTCTGCGACTCCTATTCTGGTTTGCATAGTCCTATAGTCGTTCGTGTCCCCTTGTTACTTAGTCTGCTATGAGAGAGCAAGTACAAACTTCATCGATTAGCCGTGGTGCTGCCAGAATGGAGGTAAGGGGTTTCTACGTCTCTCCCTTTGTTCCTCGTACTACAATAATAATTAAGAATCGAAGAAAAGGGACAGTTATTAACCAAGAGAATGGCTTATAATGCAATCAATAGCATAGCCCGCCCTGCTAGAGGTTTTTGTAATTTCACATCTGCAGCCACGTTCTGAACTGCCTCCTCCCCCCTCCCCCCGGACATGGTCACAGAGCTTCATCCTCAGGTCGTCACACCTTCTTAGTTCCTCTTGGGCATCATCGTGATAAATTAGCTTCCATATCAATTTGACTTCGTCACTCAACACTACTCTATCACCGACAACCTCTTCCTTCCATTTGAGCCACTCTTGACTATATGCGGGATATTACGGGAGTCCCTTGGCGACTACGTACCTTCCCTTTGAGCAGCGAAGGCGTAGACGAGTTGCAGTACCACCACGTGGATTTCGCGAGGGGGCACCACCAAGTCAAGCCGCTAGGAAAGCTTATCACACGAGCATCATCGGCCACACTTACCCGGCGAGCGGAATGATCTTCATGCTTACTAGGTGGAGAGCTCTATACGGCAAGAAAACCTTAGACAAGTAGGCACGTGTGTTGAGAATTGAACTCACACCCTTAAAGTTAGGGGAAGGGAAGAAAGAAAAGGCGAAGCGTTGAAGTTGTAACCAAAACCCCTAAGCTGTAAAACCCTTGTACGCTCATTTCTGTGCATGTGATACATGAGTTTCAATCCTTCTCCTTTTCCATTATTTTAACCCTTTTCTGGCAAGACGGGGAAACAGCTGTACCTCGTGAAGACTCCAGAGGTCTCTTTGCATCAACTATTCGAGATTATTTGGCATTTAGCGTCTCTTCATTCTCCAAGAACCTGTATTGGTCGTGTGTCTTATTTCGCTTTTTCACCCTCGTTCTTACAACCCTCAACTGGCATCTCATGGAGATCACCTGCAAGCTCTTGAGGCGGTGTACTTCCCGGCAACTCATGAGGTAAACCCTCTTTCATTTCTGGCAATTCCAGTGTTTCCTGTTGGCTATCCATCTCAGTCCTGATAACTGAAGAATCACTGGATAGCTCTGCCTTGTCAAATAATCCTCCATTCCCCTCCTCTTTAGCATGGGTTTGTTGGTTCTTTAGAATATTGGCTCTTTCCCATTTCCAAGACCTGTACATCATAATGAATAAGGGAATGAAAACGGACCCGAAAACTATAGGAATAATGACTGTAGCTAGCACTGCGTCATTCGTGTCACGCTTGATACGTGAAACTGATAACAGGTCTTGGCTTCGGTGATTTGATAATGATCCGTGAAACGCTATATGCATGCTGTCTGTGATGCGGTCTGTTCGGTGGCCCTGTTAGAATATTCGAGATCAGGGACTCGACCGAACGTACTGTGTTCTTTGTTTCCGTAGAGATTCGAAAATGTGAATTTGAATAGGTGCTGGTATTACCTTTTCTGGGCTGATTATCAAACTGGTGTGATGCGCGTGGTATCCAATGTATGGTCATAAGTTGTCTGAGATCAAACTAGTAAAAGAAATTTAGTTTTGTGCGTGCTTGAGAGTTTAATCTGTCGTAATACATAACAACGCAAGATAGGTTTTTAGATATTGTTCTTTGATATTGAACACTGCTAAATTTAGGTAGATACACAGTAATGTAGCATTTCCAATCCTACTGCAAGGTAGATCTTCGTAGTGTAGCTTTGCATGCATGTAACCATGGGGCCGCTTATGCATAGCCAATAACACATACTTACGTAGGTGGACATATGGTGTTGAGTGCTGCCTTCTAAGCAAAGCAGCAAGTTGTTATGCCCAGTTTGACTATTTAAAATGCCCAGGTCCTACCCAGGTAAATACTAGTAATAATGCCTTGCAACCTTACACAAGGTTCCGAATTACATACCGAGCTCCGCTATTGGCGAACGAGTGCGGACGAATGCGGATGGGGGAATGGGTCTCGAGAAGATGAGTAGCAATTTCATCAAATGCAATACCTTTCCGAGACGCCCACTGAGGATCAGTAGCAGGACAGAGCACTCTGGTTAGGATAGAACTTAGATTATATGAATTCGAGAGAAATCAAAATTGAGCGCGCATTCTATCTGGCAAGGGCTGTAATATACAAGGCCTTCAAATCCCTCTAACCTATATAGGCAACCTTTAGAGCCGACTAGGTTAGCTAACCTCTTATTATAACTACGTACTACGCATACTCACTGACGCGCTGCCCAGATTCAGCAAATACCGCCAAGATGGACACGATTGCTCCGTTGACGAGGTATCTGCATCACCAGTCACCACGTCTTTGTTTGCTTTCTGGACCTGCAATGTTGTAAGACTTATACTCCCAAGCGGATTGGTTGCTGGTAGTATGGTGCGCGGTTCTGGGGTTACATTTGATCCAATTATAGCGCGTCTAGGACGGAATTGGAGATTGCCTCGGTTCTTCCCTCCTCACCTACGGACGTATGCATCCCTTCACTTACAAACACCGATCTCCACTTCTAATTCACTCCATGTATACAAAAAGCATCAAACTAGCGACGCTGTGTACAGGAAGTGGACGGGTTACACCGTTTCATATCCCAGTGCTGAGTTGTTTGCCGCTTACCACAGTAATCAATGGAGCACGAGCTGCCCTGGGCCGAGCCCTCGTGGCTGAGCTCATTGGCGTCACCCTACTATAACGAGTCACATCGCAAACTTCAAGCTTACGCGCGGAAGTACTACGACGAAAAGGTCATACCCTACATGCTGGAATGGGAGGAGAAAGGGGATTGCCCTAGATCGGCGAGAGACTTGTATCTTAAGTCCGGCCTAGCACTCATCGAGATACCGAGGGAATACAGACCGAAAGACTACTGCTCGGTAGCCGGAATCCCGGTTGAGGAGCTGGACATCTTCCACCGCCTCATCCTGATGGATGAGTCCTCACGCGTCGAAGGTGGCGTGATGGTTGCACTGTCTGGGGGAGCGAATGTGATTGGCGTCCCACCCATCATAAACCACGGTACAGAAGCCCAGAAGAGGCGCTGGCTACCGGGTCTCTTTACCGGTGAAACGAGTTTCTGTCTTGGTATCACCGAGCCAAGTGGCGGCAGTGATGTAAGTAATCTGAAGACGACGGCGAAGAAAAGCGCCGACGGCAGGCACTACGTTGTGAGTGGCACCAAGAAATGGATCACAGGTAGTCCGTGGGCGACGCACATGACTACCGCTGTGCGGACAGGCGGTCCCGGCGCCGCTGGCATCTCTCTTCTCGTGATCCCGCTCTCCCTACCGGGTGTCTCGGTAGAGAAGATTCAGAACAGCGGGCAGAGTGCCGGTGGCGCTAGCTGGGTGCGCATGGACAACGTCCAGGTGCCCGCAGACCACTTGATTGGCATTGAGAACGCGGGGTTCAGGTATGTCATGAAGAACTTCAATAATGAACGCTTCGTCATGGCTGTCGGGTGCAACCGCAAGGCGCGCACGTGTCTATCCACCGCTCTAGCGTACGCGTTCGAGCGCGAGACATTCGGTGTCCCGCTTATTAGCCATCAGGTCATTAGGCATAAAATTGTCACTCTCGCCCGTGATGTCGAGGCCCACTGGGCCCGCCTCGAGCAGATCGCATATCATGTTAACCAACACGGTTGGGATAGCAGAGACATCGCTGGCCCAATAGCCATGGCTAAGATCTCAGGCGGACGCATTCTCGAGCTGGCGGCGCGAGAGGCCCAGCAGGTGATGGGCGGCGTTGCGTATCAGCGGAAAGGGCCCGGCGGTGGTGGCCGCGTCGAGCAGATCACACGAGATCTTAGGATGATGGTTGTTGGGGGCGGCTCTGAGGAGATTCTGGGAGACTTGGCGTTCAAGGAGGAGATAAAGACGGCAAAGAGGAAGGCAAAGGAGAAGGCCAAGTTATGATGCGTAGATACGATACCATGAGGAGGGAATCGGTATGTGTTGACGATAATAACAATGGGCAAGTATGTACGTAATGACTGTCAGCCAAGTCAAGTTTAATCCTTTCCAAGCAGATACCGTCTCCACATTAGATTGACAGAAATGACGGGAGTTGCTTTCTAGATTTTTGACTCCCTTCCTCCGGATGTACTGCCGATTGACTCCAAATGCGAAGTGAGTATCTTTCCCACCTTGTCCGCAACACCCCAGCTTAGCTCGTAACCACGTCCTCCTAAACCATATGCATGAATAATGCATTTGTTGCCCTGGCCGATCTCTTTCTCCAGCCGCATACCACCCTTCCGAGTTGGACGTCTACCAACAATGTCTCTTATGACAGTGAACTTGCCATCGGGGCCTAGAATGTCAGGGTACATGGCGGCAAAGTTGCTCAGGAGCTTCTCTCTTAGTTCGAGAGATGGGTTTGGGTTCCAGTCGTTCGGTATCTTAGTTCCTCCAATAATTGTTCCGCCTTCGAAGTTACGTGGGACGTTGAACGATCCCATCCCTTTAGCATTTATCCTTGTGATGGAGACAGGACAGGAATTAGCTACGAGACATGTTTGGCCTAGCTTCCATGAGTGAATGATCCTTACATATGGTGCTGGAGCAACTACTCACCTGTAGTAATGAAGACATCATGGTCTCCGAAACCAATGCCTGAAGCATTGATGAGCACGTCAAACGGTGCTAGATCCTTCATCTCGAACACTTCAAGAGGGTCCCTGATTTCTCTTTTGACTACGAACAAGTTAGTAACTGAAAGCCGCTACCTGCAATTGGGAGTCCAACAATGGTAATGCAATATCAAATCGAATAACTTACGAATCTTGCCACCTTTATAAGCAAATCGCCGGAGTAGAAATGCGCAGTAAACCATTGGATTAACACACCAGGTGTCATACTCATACCCCAATTGTACGCCCTTAGGCAACTCCTCTTTAGAATGAAATCTAAACCCCTTCATTCCGAACTCATTCCGCGCCTTGTCCTCCGTAAGTGACGTCTGAGCTAGCTCCGGCGCCTCGAAATAGTCATAAGCCTTCATAAACGTGATACCGGCTTCGGGGTGCCGGTCATGTAAGGCACGCATCTCATCCCATGTCAATAACGACATGGTATGTTCACGTGCTTCTTGAGAATCAGGCGCTGCACCTGGAGGTGGTAGGATGAAGCGATTATGAGCGCCGCCCCACGGCGACGTGAAGTTGATTTGCGTTGCGGAATCAATGGTTTCGAAACCGCTGGGGAAGTCCTTGGCCACGATAGTCACGCTGTGGCCGGCGCTTTGAACCCTCAATGCGCAGCTCAGACCAGTAACACCGGCACTATGCTCAGGTGTCAGCTATGACATTAAGTGAGGGAAGCAAAGATCTGATATACCCAATTACGACGATTCTGGCCATTTTGACCCGTTTGCTAATCGCTAATTACAGACGCTTGAATTTCGGGCCTTGCCGGACGGTGTGGAGGCTGTTTAAGACAAGGCAAATCCAAGGTCTCTTTATTCACCGCAGTATTTGAATTTCACTGGCTTGCGATCATAGTCAATAGTCTCGCAGTTATATACTTGGCAAAAGCTTAATGACGGAAGGAACTGTTTTACATAATACGTTTTACATCGGGCAGTGTCGTCAGTGTAATTCGGGCCATCTTTACCTAGTTCAACCCCGATTGTCGGAGGTGGGGGGTTGTCGGTGCTTGCCGATAAATGGAATGCTCGGCGCTCCGACCGATCAACTTCATAGATCCAAGAGCCCATAAGACATCGGTAAGCAAACGGAGAAAGAGTCCACGATGCTTTCGCATGTATGAAGATTTCGGGACTCTTAGCTATAACCCAGGCTTTATAGTCCTGTGATCGGATTTTAACCGGGCAACGTAGCCGAAGTGAGCACATCTTTCATCTAGGCTCCCACGCATCCCGGAATCCTCAATGATTAATCCAATTGATAGTGAAAATATACCTAACCTAGTAGGTACTGACTACCGAAGGTTAGATACCTTACATCCTTGTGTTTCTGTGCAGCAGCGTCATTGGTCAAAATTGCATGGCCGAACTTCAACCGGCTCTTGGCAGGTTTCCTAGTGTAATGGTTATCACAGCGGATTCTGATTCCGCTAATCTGGGTTCGATTCCCAGGGAGACCTAAGTGGGACTTAGGTTATTCATTGAATAATTTCAAAGATTTTACATTATGTCTCTGCCGTCCCCAATTTGCAATGTTTCAAAGCGCGGTGCAACCTCTCTGGACCTTTTCCCCTCTTTTTTGTCCTTCCTCAATCGGAAATCCTTATAAGGGATCGCTAATGAATGAGCTTTGAAGCAGTTCCGTAGAGTTCGAAAGTCAGTTTTATTTGCTCAAACACGGCTTTCTAGACCTTTTTATGAACAATTTGCAGCTGGCAATTTCGGTAAACGACATACACATGTTCCATACACACTGGTGGTTCAGAACTCTTTGTTTTTGTAAGCCCCTTTGCGTTTGCTTAAGCTGACAGCCGTGATTCTACCCTTGCCAATTTTCGCAACGTAAAGTGAGTGAGCACTGTTACTGTCCCGAAATAGGCCTCGCCCCATTTTGGGTTGCCGTTTTAGCCTTTCAATCAAATGACTCATCTAGGCCACTGCCTTGTACTCCAACTGAATTTGTTCGCAGTTCTTGGGCTGGGTACCCGGAGTGTATATAGCGAGTTGAATGTGCCCATCGTCATTGGTGCAAGCAAATGGGAAGTCTCTGCTATCGCCTGTTGAAGAAGCAGAAAGATTAGTTTGAGGCCACTGACGAACAAGTTAGGGATTAGGTTAGACCACTCACCAGTCCAAGGGAAAGCCGGAGAGGCGTTGGTGGGACCCCAGATATTAGTGCCGTACTCGTCTGAGCTGATCAATATCATAGCCCCTTCGAATGTTCCGGCCTCAGGTTTCACGTCGAGCCCGTATGTGGCGCTGTTGTACGGAAGCCTACGCGCTGACGGGAGGTCACCTATGCGAGGCCCCGCGAACTTCATGACCCTTCGTATAGGCATGTAGCCGAACTGCAGGATGTCTCGGATGAAGCTATTCAGAGACTGAGACATACGGCTAAACCTTCTCATGAAGGAGGTCTAGGTCCGTAGGACTCCTGTATACAGAGACTAGTTAGCCCTCCAAGGGACAGAGGGTGCTTTGGATGGCTAAGGGGTCATTGCGCTCATAGAATATTATTCTCATATTGAGTTATTCTCCAAGCCCTGTATACAGCCCTTGTGATAGGCACCGTCAACATCTACATGGGTAAACGTCAGTATTCTTGCCCTGAATTGAGAGCCATAGGGTTTATGTTTGTCGGAGTCCAAGATTGACGAATGCGAGAGTCACATACCAACATTCAAAGAGTACCAGCCGAAGTGCCCGTAGTCAACGTAGAATAGAGAGAAGGTGGACGATGGCGACTCGGCGGCCTCAGCCGCAGTCACGAAAGCGGGAAAAGCTGCGGCACTGTCGACAAAGCCAACTAACTGGTACCCCTTCAGACTCGAGCCGGCTCCTACTGTCAGAGTAATGTCCTCATTTGGCGGACCGTTCGAGGGATTAGCGGCGGCAAATGCCGCGAAGGATAAAGAGGCGATGGTAGAAGCGCGCATCTTTCTGGCGTTTAGTGTACGGCGAATACGCAAATAGAAGACGAAGGAGACTAATTTGGAGGCAGTCGTGATGGAAGCGATAATCAAGACGAGTGGTGGCCGAAGCACAAAGTAATGAAAGGGGGAACTGGATCGTTTATGTGTTCGAGACACTTCGTCTTGTTCGCTTCGTTGCATAGCTATGAATTTAAAATAGCCATGACTTCGTATATGCTTAGTTCGATCTGTTAGACGACGCCCGGCAAGTTCTTCTACAGTAGCATCATCTTGGCATCTGGGCCCTTACATTACTAGAATGGAAAAGGCTAGTGCTCGGATCTAGCCGTGCCTTCCAATGACTCGGACTTGCTCGATTCGTCGTAATTAAACATAGTATGTCAGCCGACTTTGATGACATAAGGATCTAACTGCTTGGCTATGCTGCTGACCTGGAGGACGTCAGTATTTTATTGCTTGGCTATGTTGTAATTGG
The DNA here is from genome assembly GCA_022578865.1 of Xylaria sp. FL0043. Classification (NCBI taxonomy): domain Eukaryota; kingdom Fungi; phylum Ascomycota; class Sordariomycetes; order Xylariales; family Xylariaceae; genus Xylaria; species Xylaria sp. FL0043. The sequence goes on from MU397293.1 coordinate 43,433, forward strand.
ATTCCCAGACCAACGATGCTCCCTCAACTTACTCCGTATGACCGTTCTTTCACCGACTCAGTAAAACAAAAACCTGTAGCGAAATCCTCATTGGATGAAATCCGCTGCCCAAAATTCTACTAGTCCCCTTCCCTCGTAGTAGAAAATATGTAGACTGCGTACGGGCTGGTATGGCTTCTCGCTACTTGCTGATACTTCAGGGGCAACATCGCGGTCAACGAAATATTACGCTGTGATCGAGAGTCATGGGCGGGTATCCTACGTTTTTGCTGAGTTGAGGAGTACAATTGTTAGGAATCTCTTCTTGCATTGCACTCCGATCGAGGAATTGGCGCCGGAGCCTACCAGTCTGGGAGTCTCCTATGACAGACGCGAAAGGTTTCGCTTGGGCTATGAACCTCGATTTCCGCCCTTTCGTACCAAAACATTCGCTCGCAAAAGCTTCCCTGAAACGAGGTTGTTGGACAATACGCTTTAAACATCCGCGCGGGCGGCGTGGTGTAGGTTGTGCGATTTATGCGAACATTTAGCATACCGGCGGCTGTTCTGAAGATAATTCCTGCCTCTCCCCTCGTGTTGTAAAAGTTTCGATCTTGTATGGTAGCGACTATTCGGGCCTCATATCCTGTATCTGGCCGACGCCCCTTAGGCTCCTATCTCGCATCCGTGTAAATAGAGACGTAGAGAACTTCGTCGTCGCGATCTTGGTGAAGTTCAAGTAGCTTGAAATGATCGGTTTAGGGGCGTCTGAGGAAGATATATCGTTTAACGTAGTAATTATTTTGTTCTTAGCGTTCCTCACGAGGAAGAAGTTGGTTGCTATCTCGGCCCGGGGGCCATGAGGTTCGTTGATAGGATCCTTGAGGATGCTTGGCGCGGACTTATACTCTCGAGGAAGAGTCACAGAAACATGTTCTAAAGCTCGAACCAACTTGGTGGTATCGGAGGCAGTCGTTTTCTGAATATGTGCATGGCAGTCTCTGGTGCAGAGGTTTCGATCAGTATTCCTGAGAAAAGAATAAAATAAAAAATCCCTTAGACTAGGCTTGAATAGTGGGTAGAGAGTGCTGTAGAAGCCAAAGCTGGATACCTAGTTGTGTAATTGCTGATTCTGCACTTGCTAGCAGATGATGGGTCAAATGGCCAAGAGCCAGTGGTCTGTGCAGGTTTCCAAGGCCCTGGGTCGACTGTTTGGTTTCTTCCTACTGCATACATGATACGGAAAATTTGGTACCATGCTCTAAAATAGTTAGTTGTATAGGCTCCTACTTCAACTTCTCATTCCCTGGGTACATCATGATGGTGTAGCCAGACAGAATCTCAAGGAAACTTAAGTAATTTACCTATGCGTAGTTTGTTGTATAGAATAAGTTGGGGGGAGGCTTGGCAGTAGAGGAGAATATCTGTGTTTGCGCTGGTCAAAGAACACCCCTCACGATATCTGGGACCACAGAATCTTTCAGGTATTCACAAATTTCCTTGGTCCTGTTCACCATATTCTTTTGAGTATCGAGAGATTATTGCTGAATTGTCCAGTGCAAGTGCTGGTACCAATTTTGGCACGATCCCCAGGTTCTATTCATGTATTAATGTGAAATCAATCATGTATCTATTCTGTAGAGGCACCGCGTACGGAACGGCGATCGCTGGAGGTTCTCCTCTCTAGAAGATAGGCTAAATATCTATTTACCAGAGTTCTAGGTAGTCAGACTACTGAGAAACATCACTTATATAGCTAAAGGGCAATTCTCTGCGGGTTGCTGTCTGTACTTTCGGGCCTAATATCTTGTAGTATCCACTGCTTATACCCCTAACCGTGCTGCCTTAACCACCTGCACTTAGTGACTACCTAGGTAAGCTAGCCTCCTTTTTCAGTCACTCTACTTCACTATGTCTAATCTACTGACTTGGTATAGAAAGTACAAAGCTGCTCAGAGTTTGTCACCTCAAGCCCAAAAGTAGATTGCAAACCCGCGCGTCTATCTTCGCCCAATCCTATCAACATACACCCACCACAAGTTTGATACTTGTGATCTATTGGTACGCCCTGTGACCTGGGGTTCTCAAAGCTACATAGCATCACAAGAAGTTTGCACTCGCAAGGTGGATTCTTTGTACTATGTTCCTGCCTTCGCTTGCAGCTCTTGTCAACAGTTCTTGATTATGGAAAATTTAATACGCATAATATCTTGTCGATGAAATACTCCCTTCTCTCTAACATGTTATTTCAGCAAGGTAATTATTTCTGGTAACTCCCATTTAATATCTTTGACCTTTGATGTGGCTTAGGCACGTCCAAGTTCCCTTCGAAGGGTAGGCTCCCTCTAGCATGAACGTACTACTTTGCTTTCCACTATACCTACTCTCGTCAGACCATTTGAGAGTACAAGGATTGATAATTTACCCTGCTCGTGGGCCTCCCGCGGGTCTATATCGTGAAGTCAAAGTTTGCTGCCGCCCAGCTGACCCGCGGGTCCTATGGGTACACAGCACACACCAATGGAAACATGTGTATGAATGGCCTTGGTTTCTCTCTCCCTCTCTGTAGTCCCGTCTACGGGGGCCACGATGTTGGGAGCTACAGCCATGTTGAGGAGCCCCACTAGTGGTGCGTTATCTCGGCCTCTTGTTCCATTCCATACCATCCAGGAGAGCAAACTTCCAGCCAGCTGGTATTGTCCCACAGCTATCTTCACTCTTTGGCGGCTAAGATTTCTAGTTAAGTACTCATGGTTGATCTTCACTACCTGCTATCTTCCCTTCGCCTTCTCAATACTCTCAGCTTCTTCTTTACCCCCAAATTCTTGGCCATAACTTTTCACCTCCACCTCGGACACTTCCCACCGTACCTCACCAGGTCTTAGTAGAGGGTACTCTCTTCTCTCCTCGATTACACGGTGTCCTCGGGTTGACAAGATGGAATTCTCATCTACCATCTTCAATTTTGACGCGCCTTCCGACGGCGGTGAAGATGCCGGCGGCGCCGGCTACGAAGCGCAGGGAAGCCAAGGTAGGCACTAAGTCTCACGATGATAGCGAAGCCAAATGTAACGAGTTCCTAACGTTATTCTTTTCTGTAGATGTCACAGATCACTGGACACAGGAGTTTTCTTTTCCCCAAGATAACTATCCTGACCAGAATATGGGTACGCTATCTTCCGATTGTGTTTAATCTTGATCTCCAGAGCCTCGATAAGCCTGGCGGAGGAATCATGTTTGTTCTTTGCACTTTTCTGACTTTGGGCTGTCCAGGAACGCGATCCCAGCAAGACTCTTTTATAACTCCTGGTGCCAACAATGAGTTTGGAGTTATGCAACCGCTTGTCCCAGGCGGTAGCCAAATGTTCGGCGACGCGCGCGACTGCTTGCCTACGCTCAACGGCTCCCTCCATCTTTCACCCCTGCGTGAAAGACAACCAGCTCGTGGCTCGCTACCCGATCTCGGTTCAGTCCACTATCCACTGGGTTCTGGAGTTATGAATATGCAGAACACCAACCAGCCCATGTGGCCACCGACAGAGCCGCTCAACATGAATTCAGGTCATTGCGCACAGGCAGTCATGCCCGAAGCCTACAGAAACCCGCAGGTCGGCTCTGAGTGGACGAGCATGTCGCCGAATGCCGCGACCCAGGCAGTCAATAGTCGAGATCAGATTTGGGCTGCTGCCATGTATTCGCCCGCTCGGGCGGTACGAACGATGAAGGATTCTGCATGCAGTGAGGCTCGTTTTGAGTCGTCAAGGACTCCTACTGGACAACAGTCCATCATTCCGAGTCCTGTCGCTACTGTCATGGCGGCTGGTTACGACGTCTTCAACCCCCACGTACTAGCTCAAGTAGAAAACGATTGTGAAACCGATCAGTTCAGCAACACGCCTTCCACGATCGAGACATACCATCAATTAGCAATGGCGGATGATCTCTTTTATAACGGGACGTGGAGGGAGAAGTTTCTTGTGAATGGAGGCGCGATTGTCGAATACCACAATCCGGCTCCATCCCGCCCTCATGTCCCGGACAACGAACGGAAGGATCGACGACTGCTCCTCCGGTTTTACGAAGACAAACAGGGCGAAAAGGTGTGGTACAAGGCCCCTAAAGAAACTTGGCAAGTTCCTACAAAGAAGGTAGAATTGCCGCCAGCGGAGTGGCTAAACATTTTAAATCTGCGGGAGTTATTTTCCACCAGTGCTCTGTGCACCGACGCGGAGAAATACGCCGAGCTCGTAGCACCGCGTCATATTGACCGCTCTCCGGAGGCGCACAGAAAGAACCTCACTCTCCTTGGCTGGGCTCCGGGAGCCGAGATCCCTGACCTTATTCCCACCAGCATGGGTAGCAGCCCTGTCGTGAATGGTATAGCAGGCGTGCAGGCTGCTAAACCTGCACAGGCTGATGCCGGCGCGGCATCCGATATTCAAAGCACATCCACAGGGGCGTTTCACGACCCCAGCTCTAATACGGCCTATTTTAATACATTGCCTGGCCAGGGCATGGTATCAGGTTCGACAAACCCATTTAATAGTCTACCTTCACTTCCAGGCTGGATCTGGCCGTTTACCCCGGAGGGTGTCGTTAACTCTGGCAGTGATGCCAATGTCGCGGATATGTCAGCCACTTCACATCTCGCTGTTGGCAACGATGGTATGAACCTAGATGCCGCAGGTCTGACTTTTGATCCCTTTGGCATGTTTCCTGGATTTGATGGTGCCTCAGGTGCCGCAGATAGCTCTTTTGGTTTCTTCAACCCCTATAGCACCGGTATTCCACCTAACGGCGAGAACTACTCGGTGTTCGAAGATATGGCGAACTTCGATGCGGCCGCTGCTGGCCACACGACTACTTCTGACTCGAACAACGGCTTCAATCTGCACGATGACAACTCTTCCTACACCGGAAACTCGACTATTGGCAACCACACATTTGGTAACGCCCCGATGTTCGGCGGTAGCTTCGACGGCAGCCTGTTCGCTACCAACTCGTCCGATGGAAACGATTTCTTCGCGAATAGCTTCCATCTACCTTGCATAAACGAAGAGCAAGCCGAGGATACTCCAATGACCCTTGGTTAGATCCAACAGAGGTACAGTTGACTGCCCTGGAGGTAAGAAATAGCTCGGCTTCTCCCTCACTTAATCGTCTACGAGTTCCTTATTTAGCTAACGCACACCTCAGAGCAGGTCTCTTTACCAGTATCCGCCGTCGTTATACGCATAAAACTACAAGAAAGGAAAAAAAAAGATGAAAACCGACAAAACCACGATAAAAAATTCCCGAGTTTCCGATTCTCTTCTCTCCATTCGACAGCGCAACGAAACGAACGCAGTCCTCGATTTTCCGTTCCTCCTTCCCTCTCTCCTCGCGGCTTTGCAGCTCAGACTTGCAACAGCAATATTGGTTCGCCCTGCTCGTAGCAGGTGGTAGCCTAGCATCTTCGAGGCAGGCACACGAACAATGTTCATCGATCCGATGGCCCCCTTTACCCCACCCCGAATGGCATGGAATACAGTGACACCTTCCCAGGGCCGGCTTTACTCTATATCGAAATTGGTAGAGAGGGGTTTGCCTTATTCCCGCCAACGGCCTGGAACATAAGGTGCAAAAAAACAAATGCTTCTTTCTTACGCGCTGATTCTTCGCGTTTGTTTTCGGCCGCCGTCCTGAAAGAGATTCTTCGTCGACCTTGTTCCCTGCAGAGGACAAGCTGGATCTCATACCCTTCCGCATGTTGCGGGTATCGGCAGCAATCTGATCACTCATTTGGCTTTTCCCGCTGCTGCCATGCGGTCTCTTCGCTCTCGTCGCATCAAACCACTTTTTTCCGCTTGTCCCTTGCATCAAAAAGGTATAACTTAGCAGTCTCTAGAGACAAAGCTGGCTTTGATTTGCTTCTGGCGGAAACGCGGCAAGTTTCCCAAATGCCTCATGTGAATGGACCGACGAATGGACACTTTGGCCTTGCAGTAAATAGGTCGGACTCAGCCAGCTTGGTATAAGAAGCAGATGCGTACTCTGAGGATGGATCATGGCTAAGCCCAGACAAAAGATCGTTACGGTGGCGACTTGCTTGTACTCTATATAGCTTCTCTCAATTTCGATAGTATTTGCGTTGTTTTATAGCACCTTGTGCCTCTATTATTATTATTTATGGTAGCTCCAACGCTACTTGACCGTGACTTTGGACACGTGCATTAGCTGAATCGAATATGCATGCCTCTCTTCTGTATGGATCAAGGCGGTATATATCTCGGTAGGCAGATTGGGGTCCAAGTAAGGCATACCTATTACATGGTCGGGAAATGCCTTACTCCACGTGACTACGGTATTTTATGTAGAAGATGCAACTTTTCAAACGGCGAGAAGAGCGGGGCAAGTGGCTGTGTGTCGACCAGATGAAGCGCTTATTACCTACTGATCCCCAGCCTTTCCCCCGTGTCCTTCTTCCAAATTTGTTGCACACTTGAACTCGCGATGTGCTAGCCAGAATGGCGGAAGCGCTTGGTATTGCCGGCTCGGTCGCGGGCATCGTATCGCTTGGTCTTGAACTCTCGACACGGATATCTACTTACATCGACGCCGTCAAACGCTGTGATGAGGAGATCAGCGCCGTCTATGTGCAAGCCGAAAGCCTTCAAAGATTCCTCGACGTCCTAAAGAATGCAATTCCAGACCTTACCGTAAAGCATCAGTCGGCCAGCGATGCGGTCCTGGAAGCCCTGAAACCTGTCGAACGAGAGCTTCAAGCTCTGAAAGACTTCGTAGACAAGCTTGCAGTCTCTACGGGACAGCCACAGAGCCTTAAGTCAAATCTCAAGCATGCAAAAAAGAAGATGACATTTCCCTTCCACCGGGATAATTTCGAGGCATTACAGAAGCGACTCGATCGCGCCAATGTGGCACTTGACGCGGCAACACATACTCTTGGCTTGTAAGGGCGACCTAACTCCGGAATCTCTAGTACACTGCTGATGGTTTATTGCTTGATTACCAGGGCAATCGTCTCGTCTATCGATCGATCCAGTAGCGTCGCGCTCAGTCAGCTCTCTTCCCTCAGCACAAGCTCCGCGGATAACCTCGCCACATCCTCATCGATTAAAACGAGCCTACATACGTTCATACCGCATGTGGAAGAAACTCTTCTCGAGATCAATAGCTCTTTGAGCGCGAACTTTCCCAATATCGAGCAACACTTCGCTTCTATATCCACAACTATATTAAGGCAAGAGGAGAATATAACGCGCAGAATTCAAGAGGTCCAGGCTGAAGTTCAAGCTGGCCGGCGAGGAGATACCAATCAGGGAAGCTCCATTTTCTCGGCAGAAGGATGCACGACTCTCCTGGGGGGTCTGGACCTGCTCAACGGAATGAACGGACTTTCAGATATAGTCAATGACTTGGCCGAGAAGAAGGATAGTGATCCGCCACGTCTTGCTAATGCGGTAAGCAAAAGGTGCTATGAAATTTGAATGGAGCGTTAGTAACTAATCGAGTCCCGCGCTAGACCGCGGAGCAGCGTGCTTTATACCGTTTGATTACTTCGCCTGCTCAGCTTGAGAAAGTCTGCACGCTTTATCGCGAGCGGGATGGTGTAGAACACGAGTTCACAATAGCTCAGCGCAATGAGCCCAAGATTAGGCACAACTCGACACCCAGCTATCTGATGGGTCATAGCTTTGCTACAAGTGGATACATGTCAAGCTGTGTCTGTCGACAACATCGCGAAAGCTTCCGCCAGCATGCAAGACTAGGAGCTCTGTCGGCCACTATGCTAAGCAGTACTTGCCAAAAACACCTGCCAGACTGCAGGTTTGCCAAGAGCGAAGTTCCTTCTAAATCAAAATCAATTCGTTTCTCCTTCGACGGGCTTCGATGGCTTCTTTCCAGAGCGGTCGATATCTCTGTATCCCTTAGTACGGGGGCAGGGGGGTTCGGTATCAGTCCGAATATCACTATCCGACCAGCCGTCGACGAGACGCAAGCGCCTATCTTCCAGAGCTTGGAGCTCTTATATGAAATCATAGAATATTTCGAGTTTGACCCACGGCCAAAAGCGAGCATGATGATGAAGCTCCTAGAAGTGGTTGTACATCGGATTATGCAACAGTATATGTCTCGAAAGCGCTCCCCGCACGAGGTCAACAGCAGAGGGCAGTCTGTATTGCATAGATGGATAGACGTAAGTGGCCTCGTTTCATCTCAGTTGACTACCTGAATGCTATAAGGTTGACTTCAGGTATATTCATTCTCAACTAAATCTTAGAATCCAGTCGGACTAATCATATCCCTTCTATAGTTACTCCATGCACTGGGGGACTTATGGGATAATTACGGAGAAAACTTCACAATGATGACGAAATTATTATTGGAGGCTGGGTTGTCAGTTTCCTTGTGCGACGATCGAGGAGCGTATGTCTTTCACTACTGTCTCTCCATTTATAGCCATCATTTTTCTCGCTATAATTGATGGAAGACTAACTATAAACCAGATCACCAGGAACACGACTTCTACAACTCAATTATGGTGTCCTATTTGATAACGAAACATTGGGGTCTGTTTTATGCGAAGAGGCTCCGGAGGAATCAATTTTCTATGACTCCACATTTCTTAAAGTACGTCATATCCCGGACGCAGTCTGTACGTTCATAAGACTCCACGATAGGATAAAAGCAGCTGAAGGTAGGCAATTCCTGATCAGGAATCGAGGAAATGGAGGTAGCTTACAACTATAACTTCTAGTCCTCGGCTGCGGCACGCTTTCTTCTGCTATCCTCCTCGAGGATGAAGCTAAGGTTAAAAGGATCATCTCGCTATACCCCTCCACATTACTCGAAAAGAATCTGCTACACCAAACTCCATTTCACTTTGCAGCGGATAAGCCAAGAATCTTGCGACTTTTAATGGCCGCTGCCAGTTCGCAAGAGCTCGATCAGCCGGATGTACAAGGATGCTATGCGTTAGATTATGCAATATTTCTGACCTCTTCGCTTTGTTTCAAGAGAAACTCATGGGAGGCATGTTCTGGCTGTTCATGCTGCGAAGGCGTCGAAATATTTCTGCATTCTGGATGGCGTTGTACATTCGCGTTTCTGAAACAACTCCCCGCAGTGGTTCGCCCCGCAGAGGTTGGCCCCGCAGAGGTATCTTATATGGCCAGGCTTAAAGTGATTGATCATATCATCTCTGAAAGAGAAGTACTCAAATCACTGGGCCGCCAGTTCTTACCTTCCACTAGCATCAATCGTTATGGTCTGGATAAGCCCTCCATCCTTGACAGTTACGCCCCTAGGGTTGTTGAGCTCTTGCGCCGGGACAATATTAGTATTCCAGCATCAATCTTGGCAACGCTGTTTGAAAACCCCAGACATTGGGTGAATGATGGAGGAGTCTATCATGTCATTCAAACACATGCCTGTAAAACCGAGAGCGAAATTGAGTCCATCATTCAATTAGTACAGTTTCTTTACGATAAAGGGTTCCATGATGTCAACGAGGTTAATACTGGTGGCCATTCCCCATTGTCGCTTGACCCTTTCCGGCTGGATTCAAGCCCATCCTACGCTTTGTGGCTCATCGATAATGGAGCAAATATTCTGCAGCCTTTGCCAGTGGCAGATCCAAAGGAACCGTATGGATACAGATACGGTACACGTACAGTAGCCCATTTTCTCCTATGTCGTAACTTGATTTGGGCCGAGACGCTGACGAATGCACGCGAGATGGAGTCTTATTCCCAGCTTGTCTCACTTGTGGCGTCTTTGGATATACACGACGGATGTCGTTGCCAATGTATTGAAGAGGGATGCCATACAATGAAAGCCTTTTTCAGGGATATATGGCAACTTGATGAAGTCGTAGGGGAACGCCGCTCTGAGCCAGAAATATCGATCGAAAGCACTTCGATTCACGGTATTGCTGAGACGATATCGGAGAGTCTGCAAAGTCTCGGGTTAGACTTGTCGAAATGGGATAGGGTTGTCATGTTAGGTCTGAGGTATTTCACATTTGAGGCTTTGGAGTTGCAACATACCTGTTGTAGAGTGCCATGGAAAGAGTCTAAATTCTCCGAAGAAGAGATTGCGGAAATCGAGGAGGAACATCGGGAGAGACTAAATCTCTTAGAACTGCTCTTGGAGGATTTTCAAATTGCTTACTGCAACTTCAAAAATCCAGATGGGAAAGGAGACAAGTTCACTAGCTTCCTGACTGAAGAGTGGTCTCCGACGATGCAACAAGCTCTAGCCGGTTTGGAGGCGATTCAACTAACCGCAGAGGAAAAAAAGAAAGCTGAAGAAATAGGGGTACGATGGCAATCCGTATTGGAGGATACAATTGAGGGAGACATCGAAGATCATGGAAGTCTTGAATATTGGCTGGAAAGACTTGACGAGATCATGCCTGCTTATACATAGGGACAAGGACATTCCAGGACCCAGTTCACACTAAGGGGTTTGTGAGTATTTCAAATTGATGTTCAATATAGATGATGACGGGAGATTCTTCTATGTCTTATCACGGTAGTATGGAAACACTAAACAAGGTTTTTCTTTCATCGTTTTCAACAATTTATTCTCGTATACGATAATGGCCCGGCTAAAACGTATTTCAGAGTGATCCTTAGCAACATATTCCGACGAGAACTAGCTAGTCGAGGATTCCATGCCCAGCATTATTGGGATTCTCTAGCCCCTGGTAGAATCGAAACAGCAGGACAGGTTTCATTAAAATCTGGGTTAATTCAATTACATGTTTAATTTCTAAAGTGCTGACACCTGTACGCAATACTTTTATGTCGTAGTATACATCTCAATTTATTAAACCACAATTAGTGTTGTCCCAGCTCATCACAGCCAACACGATGATACAGAACATGTACTACGGCATACAGTACAAACAGGCGTGTGAGGACCAGCGCATACTGTCTCGCAACTTTGCTTGGCTCGGCCGTAAGACGTGGTTGCTGCAGGTCAGCCCAGCAGCAAGTGACCATTTCAATAGATTTTGTTGATTACATATGTAGCTTGTCGTGCAAGACCCAAAACATCATGATGCGATGATGCCGGTTACCGGTTGCGGACTGTATAGATGACGACTCAACCAACTCGCTACTTAACCTTTACCGTAAGCGTATTAACCGTTCCCGGGGATATTATTGGCGTTTGCGGAGCGGAATAGATGTCAGCACGCACCTAAACCTTCACAGTCGTTCGGTCCTTCAAATTACCTTAATTCCTACTCAGTATTAACCCCTCCTATTGTATCACTAACATGATTATTCACCGACGACCTGATTGACTATCGATTAACCTATATTACTTTGGTAGTCAACGGTAGACCCAGCTTGGAAGGCTATATCATACTATACCACCCACACCGCTCGCTCCGGCCCCCAAGCCGACGCGACCGACGGATCACCAATCTTGCAATAATTCTTCATTCAACTTCCAGCAACGTCATTACGATGGTTTTCAAAGCCGCAATTGTAAGTTGAACCCACCTTCGTATGCCGTTACCTCTGTAATTCGTGAAGAGAACGCAGTCGCTGATTGAGAAATTCGCCTAATCCAGGGTATAATTGCGTTGGCATTGCTGTCGCCCTACCTCTACGAGCGCAGCCAGACCGCTGCCCTGTTCTGGAAGAACGCGCCGGACCGATTAGTTAAGGTCAACAAGCTCGCGTCCCACAAGATCAGGTTCGCCGACCGCATCCGCAGCTGTGAGGATGCGCTGCTCGTTGAGCCCGAGGGTATCGCCATTCTAGGCTGCGACCCGGGTCGCGAGAGGTGGAACACGGTCATGGTAAGCTCGTCTGATTTACGACTGACTAATCAATCGCTTTTCTCCTTCCTTATTTTATCCATTCATGCATGTGCATATCTTCCAAGAGAGAAAGAAGGAATAAAGGTCATTGTTCTTATTGCGTTAAGTGTCACGCTTCTTTAGACGTGGGATGAACTTCTTGTGTTTCGGCCGCGCGCACAAGTCCGGCATCATGTCATTTCCCTTATGATAAGCCGAGGTCTCGCTAACAATCGATCCCCAGGGCATATTCCTCCCAGAGCCAGTAGAAAGTGGGAAGCTTTACATATTTGATTACAAGAACACCGGCGCATCCGACGACGAAGCTCTGAAGCAGCTAAAATTCGTCAATTTCAAGCTCGAGTCTGACTTCCACACCCTGGGCATGGCCTACGACGAGCCCAGTTTAACATTATTCGTCGCCAGCCATCGTCATGACCACCCGGCCATTGAGATGTTCAAGCTAGATCTGAAAGCGTACACAGCGACGCACCTACGCTCTATCCAGCACCCACTGATCCACGGACCCAACTCCATCGTGCTGGTAAACGATCACGAGTTCTACGTCACCAACGACCACCGCTTCCTCATCAGGCACCATCCCATTCTAGCCCAGCTCGAGACCAACCTCGGCCTGCCGGGCGGCAGCGTCGTCCACGTCGACATTTCAGGCACCCTCAAAGACCCAGCAGCCCCCGTGCAAGCCAACGTCGTGGTGCCGCGGCTTTCCTTCGCAAACGGCATCGAGCTACTCAACGAGACAACAGCCGTCGTCGCATCCTCCGCCACGGGAACCGTGCGCTTCTACACCATCAGCAAGCCAGAGGGCGGCAATGGGGTACCGGTATTCACGCAATCGTCCCAGCTCAGGGTCCCCTTCGTGCCCGACAACCTCTCGATCTCCAAGGACGGCGCACTCCTGATCGCGGGCCATCCACATGTCCCGAGCCTTGCCAAGTTCGCGAAGACGCGGCACATCTGCAATTCGCCCGCGGAGCTCGCCAAGGCCGACGCCGCGATGCAGGAGACGTGCAGGACGCTCGCGGCCCCGTCGTGGGCTGCGCGGTGGACGGAGGAGGGCGGGCTCGAGACGTTATATGCCGATACTGAGTACCCGAGCAGCGCCACGGCTGCGCGAGACTCGGATAGGAAGATGGGTATAATATCTGGGTTGTACGCTAAGGGTATCTTGGTCTGGAAAGAGTGATTGTTATCTGGTTACGTTCCAAGGGGAGTCTGATGTGACATGCTGCCCGATGCTGACTTGCTCACTTACACTATGATTCCGAACTGCCGTCTTTCCATGTGCATGACGGATTTACAAGTCTTGCAGTATCTACGGTAGACGTGGCGCAGCCTACACCCGGACATCGATATATGCGTGGTATGAAGAGCTGGCTTGCCACAGGACGAGCTTCGAGGGCAGGCGAGGCCAAAATCTAGTGTCTATCCCAAGGCCGGCGACATGGAGCTTCGCCGTTGATATGAACGATAGTCGTTCTTTTCACAAGAGACAGGAAAGACACTTCATGTAATCATGATCTGATGACGATATGTGCATGTTGTTGGGCGCATCCCGAAGGAATACAAGTATATACAAGAATGAATAAAGGTCAGACTATCCCAGCCAAACCAAAGAACCTGAAAGACCAATCAATCAGCTTGTCCCAATAAACATCGTCAAACCCTCCCCCTTCCTATCCGCGGCGCTTCGCTTCATCGTCGAGTCCGTGAATCGAGTCGTGGGATATTCCGGTGTGCGGTCGAGGACGTTTTCATTTCGCTCATTCGCTTTCGAGGAGGGTTCGCCTCTTACTGGCATTGCGACCAGTAGGGACCGGTAGCTACGCACGAGTACGGCGAAGCGCAGACCGTCGGCCCCGTGTACCCGATGCCTCCACACCTGTGATCAGTCAGCCAAAAATGTTCTATTATAAGGGTTATTCCGCACTGGGATTTGCCAAAGCCTCGATTCCCATCAACAAGAACCAAACACCCAGTCACAAAAACGCGAGCCAACAACAACTGTCGCTGATTCACCACAAACAACAACAAACAGCTAAAACCAACTAAGCTATTTCTGAGAGAGACGAGGAGGAGGAGGAAAAATAAGGGAGGTCGTCGTACTGTCCCCATTGAGCCACCCCTGTCTGCCCAGGTTGCGTGGTCGTGGTCGTGCGTGTGCTAGTGCTCATGGTCGTCGAGGAGGTCGGGGTAGGCGTCGTCGTACCTCGGGTCGTGGTCGTGGTGCTGCTGCCGTTGCCGCCGCCGAGCGACGCGCGCACGCTGTCGAGGAAGCCGCTGTTCTCGTACAGCTGGCTCATGTCCCACATCATGACGCCGCCGAAGCTCGAGTACTTGGACTTGGTGTCCTGGATGATCGAGCCGAGGGTGGTGGCGTCGACGTAGCCGCCGCCGGCGCCCGTGTTGGCGGGCACGCCGATGAGGACCTTGACGTTGGGGTTCTTGCTCGTGTTCTTGGCCCAGTCGTCCCAGACGTTGAAGTTCCAGGCGTTGGGGTTCGAGAAGTTGATGACACCGCAGAAGTTGTTGTAGAACTGGATGTTGATCCAGTCGAAGGAGATGGCGCCGTCGAGAAGCGAGTTCAGGGCCGCGTCGGGGTAGACGCACTGGGGAGCGGCGGAGAGGTAGTAGGTCTTGCTGCTGTCAGCATCCATGAGCGAGCGCAGAGTAGAGGCGAATGGCACGAAGTTCTGCACGCTGGACTCGAGGTCGAAGTCGAATCCGTCGACGACGGCAGAGCCGAAAGGTCGGTTCGAGGCGGCCGTGTTGGAGCCGAACAGGTCCCAGACGTTCTGAGCCGCAGCGGTGGCAGAAGCCTCGTCCGTGAAACCTCCCTCAGAGTAGGTGGCACCACCGATGGATAGCAGGATGGTCTTGCCCTGGCCCTGGCAGTACTTGATATCCTCCCTGTTGCATGTTAGATTAACCGAAGCCCGGCGATATCTCTCAGTACTCCGCTAGACGGCGACATACTCTATCTCGGGGCAGCTGAATAGGCTGGTGCCGGAAATGGCAGTGCACTTATCGGTTGCGCTAGCGAAGTTTACGCTGGGGGTCTTGATACCGACCAAGAACGAGATGTTGATGATCTAGAACAGTCTTGTTAGGACAATCATTTTCCTGGTGGCTGTCAACGATCATCTCACGTTGATTCCATTGTCTGTTGAAAATCAAGTTAGCACATCTTCACATAGGGATGATAATATGTGGTAAATCTCATACCATCGCAGTAAGTTTGGAGTCTGTCCTGGGTGTTGGCGCCACCGGCGGAGTTCTGGCCTATGATGATTGCGTCAGTCCATTTGCACACTCGAAGGTGCAGTCTATTGATCAATCTTCCTTACCCCAGTAGACGGAAATATCGTTAGTCGCCGTGGGCGAGAAAGAGGCGAAAGCGGAAGGAGCAAGGGCTAGGACACTGGCGATTGAAGCCAGGCTTCGAAAGGAGGGAGCCATTTTATTGAAGGAGAGACAAGCTTGAGCTGCCTGAGCTAGAGAACTATATAAGAAAAAAAGGAATGTGGGAGCTACAGCTAAAGCTACCTGAGCTGATGAAGTGTCCAAGGGATGGTGGATGGCGGGAAGGCTTCAAGACCATAGGAGAATGGTGAGGGCGTCTCTCATTATATACTGAGTATACTCCTTTTTCGCTGAGAGCCACCCTCCCGTCCCAGGATCAACGTTACTCAATCATCAGGTGTGCCTTACCGACCATGAGACGACGGATCCATCGCCCGCGTGCAACCTACGCGCCTGGTAGTCGATAAGGCGCGGGACTCCCAAGTGGCGCCGCCCGTGGGGACAGCACTACGAATCGCGGCCATAGTCTGGGTGAGACTCATTCCTCTAGAAGTAACGGATGTGGATAGTAACGTCTAGGATTGGGGCTCGTTGCAAGAGCATGCTCTCACCCTGATGGCGGTCATCCTACCGCGAATGCCAGGTCGTGGTGGTAGTCACGATAGCTGCAAGCCGCAATTGGATGATCCAAGCAGGTGATTAGTCCAGGCGAACAGGAATGGAGATTAGCTTGTGCCTAATGGGGACGTGATCGACAGGTACAAGGTAACGATTCTACCGGCAAGCTCTGTGGGGGTGGTCCAAGATGGTGCCAGAAACCGTAGCTTGAGCAGCTTGAGCAGCTCGAGCAGGCCAAGCAGCCTGTTAGTTCGTCCGAGGTCAAGAGGCAAGGCAGCGATCGGCGGCCGCCAGTCACCAGCGAGCTTCCGGATCGGTGCGAGAAGGAGTCTTTGGCGGCACTCGACCAGCCGACTCTACGCCCGGATCGGAAACAAGTGTGGCGGGTCTGGATTGTAAGATTTAGCAAGGAGGCTCTAATATGCGAAGCATAATCTAATAATAAGACGCAGATGTCTCACGCCGCGATCCTCTAGCACGCGGCTATGCGGCTGGGCATTCGCGAAGCAGGCTTATACCGAGACATTGTTTCTTGAGCTTGGCGCCCCCTTTCTCGCCTTCTTGCTTTCTGCTTGCTTGCTTGCTTCTTCTCCCTCATCTCCCACCACGACCAATAATGCTGGCGATTGTTACATCCTGTTCCAGCGCGACTGTAATGTCGGTGTCATTAACCCTTTAGAGATAGTTGGGCGGTCATTAGTCTTGAAGACCATGCGTGTGCTTGCGATTAGCCCCTTGCATCCCCAGCTTCCTGTTCCGGAATAGGGGCCTCGAACCAACGAATAGGAGGATTTAACGACTAAGACCACATTAGACCCCTAGCAAGAAATTAGAGACCGTACTTCCTAGTATGGTAGTTAAACCAAGTCCCGTTGCAACCTGGCGGATAACGGCTATGTCTTGTGCTCGTCCTGGTGACAGATGTTTAGATAGCTATCAGCACTGGATGCAGTCAAGTGCACATGCACGTCAGAGTCGAAGCAGGCCATTTACCCCAGAGGTGTGGGCAAGACATGCATATGTAGATAGATAAGCACATAGTAGAGATTACCAGCAGGGAACTAAACTTTATCTTGTCGCTTATACGTCGATCATATGAGCAAAAACCCTACACCGAGGTGCCATGTTTCATGAAACCATCGTTGAATCAAGTGTTTCCCGTGAGCCTTGGAACTGACAAGGCTTGTATATCCGCCCATATGCTATTAACGATGCCTGTCCCTGCCTTACCCATGAATGAAATGAGGTCTCTATCATCTTAGGTAATTCCTCTCGATGTACGTAAAGGCGGATGCCATAGGGCCGATGAAGCCCAGAAATAGTAAGCCCACGCGCTGAGCTTAATCAGTCCTTAGCTTGCTGCTCACCCTTTCACCTATATCGTAGTATTAACGCGTCTTTGGGTAGTGGCCATATGGCAAAACACATGGTCATGCAACGTTACTACTATACCCAAGGTATCTATCACCGCCAGCCCAGTTATATAGTGTAGACACCTCTTCTGGTCACACAGATAGATAACGTTTATCTCTTGTGTACCCCATAATCTCTTCAACTGCGTCTGTAGCGTAGACATGTTTGATAAGGACTTTGCGCTTCGCCGTGGTGACATGATCTCAGTAGAAAGTCTCATCAAAATAATGAAGACCCGGTCCAAATCCCGAGTGTCTTTCAAGCTTGTGAACAGATGCCTAGCCCATCCGAACTGGGAGACGACATCTTCATTGTGAAGTTAATCCCCGTTCACCCGTCCTTTGTTCCCCAGAATTCGGGTAACCACCAAACTTGCGCCGGCGATAACGCGCGGCAGAGCAGGGGTGTGAGCTCCAAGAGTAAAAGTCACCAGGCTTAAGTAGGATTGAGTATTTACTGTAAATACGTAGTGCGATACTTTACAATTCCCGGGGCGGGCCGAACAGGAGCCATGCAAGACCGGTGGTTAACCCCGGATATCCATCAGACACCACATCCCACTCACACGCGCCCTTCTCAGAAACGCCTACAGTACACAGGATGAAGCACTCCTACAAACCATTCTTGTGTTACTGATAAACAACCTTTAATTTAAAGTGTAGTTACATAGATCATGATCCTTCCTGTGCCACATGCCGCCGAGTGGCTGAAAGAGTTGAGTTGCCCTAAAGAGCAAGTATTTGAGAGGCGGAGATATGAAAAGTGTCATCAGGGGTATTAAGCGATTCCTCTTCGCCCCAGCATTTGACGCGGCACTCTATTTCAAAGCCCTGATCTGCTTTAAGCCGCACAAGCCGCATAATCCTCCCACTATATTTTACACACGATTCAATCTCATTCATACCCAGAGCAGGACTGCTCAGGTGTTAGACGAACTTCATTAAACCGCATTGGGAATCCCGTAGTCTGAAAATGTAGAAAAAGGAAGGTTCCCTCAGTCGATTAACATCTACATATAAACGGTACGTAACACCAAGAAAGGAGTGGTTAAGAATTCCATCTTGTGCTCCCTGACTGTCGAAACCGACGATGATTGACGGGTGTTCATGCATAAGACATGGCGTTCCCTCCCTGGCACGTGTGATCCTGCTTTAGTCCGCCGCGATCACCCGGACCTCAATCGGCGACCGGGATTTACACCGCACGGGCCTTGGCCCGAGCCGTATATAATCCAGCAACAATTATCTTAAACAGTCGCTATTAGAACTACCGGCCATTTCGCCCGTGCCAAGCCTTGAGTCGGGGGGAATACAATTTCCAAAAAGCCGAAGTGGCCCGTCCAGAGGGAGGACCACCTCAGTAAGCCGGGGATCACGGCCACGATGTTGGCAAGCAGCATCAAAGCTGCACGTAGCATGCATGTCAAAACAATGCAGTACACTACTGAAAAGATGTTAGCAACCATCAATACAGTTCGATTCATCATACGCTTCACCAAACCCCTTAGAAACGATCACCAAATCCATTGAACTAGAAGTATCGGGACTCATGTGAACACTGACACATCCTAACTACGCATCCAAATGCGTCCTGTGCAATACCAGCTGCAACACCAACTCATGCCTGAAATTTATCTCGAACTCCAATATTCCTAAAACACCATCTTTGATTCTCTAGATGCTCCAGATACCGAACCGGGTCTCCTCGCTACTACCACGGAGTAGAAGTGCAGCACATAACCGTACTGCCTCAATGCCAACGGAACAGAGCGTTGGCAAGCCAGCACTTGCATATCTGCCGGATTGCTGCTCCTTAATAATCGAAATGATTAGCATTTATGAACGGCGCCCTCGAGAACAAAGTAACACTAGGTAAAGTCGCCTACAGAGACGACTAAAGACTCAATCCAACCATCTCACCATCCCCTTCCTATCATCTGTTTACACCCTCACACAATGCCAACGCCACAGGAAACGAATGACTAATCTGCTCATCTACTAACTCATCAATACGACTTAACCCCTTTAATGAACTGTCTGTGTAATTATATCTAACATTACCCATCATACTATAAGAACATGATCCCAAGAAGCAAAGACAGGAATGTAAGTGAATAGATAAATAAGTAGATATATAAAACGTCGATGGTAAAGTACGAGGTCGGCCAAAATATGTCGATAAGTAATTTGAATCAGTAGCTACCCCAGCAAGCCACTATGTAAAGTAAATCATTGAGCGGCACCCCTGAGAAAAAGATATTCTCATTCCATAAACACAGAAAGCAAACGCAAGAAATGACGACCGCGTATCATATCATAGGTTTCATAACGTATCATGTGATATCATAGTGTATGGTAACATATCATAACATATCAAACCATACCATGTCCTGCCATGCCATGCCATACGATACCATTCCATTTCAGCCGAGTCCGCATCACGCAGAAACCTCCAAGAAACCAAGAACAAAGTCCAAAACGTAAAAGCCCCATGGTAAAAATCAACGAGTCCGCCCCCAAAGTAAATATCCTTTCCTCTCTCCATCCTTCCTCCCAGCCTCCTATTCTTCTCTCTTCATTACACCCCTTCTATCCTTTCCCCCGAATTCATGTAAACCCAATATATTAAAAAGGCCCCTAGTAAGGCATGAACACGAACCCCTAGCACTTCCTCAAAAACAACCCAACACCACCCCCCTGCACACAATCAAGACAAGTATCAGCCATCGGTCCCTCAGACAACAGCACCGCAGACCTCGTCGTGGCGCCAGGACAAGGGAACTCGGGAAACGCGGCGTCGATCCCGTCCCTCAACACGACATCGCTCAATGTCTGCACGACGCGCGGCATGGAATTATACGTAGTGTTCGCATCGGCCCAGCCCTCGAGGGCCGCGAACGCGACGATGCCAGTGCCGGTAAGATTAGTGATCACGCCTCGTGCTCCAGGTGTTGGGGGTATTGGTCCCTGCAGACGGAACGAAAGCTGACACGTCTTCCCTTCATCCGCGTCGTCGAAGTGGAAGTTGAAAATGCTCGATGCGTTAGGCGATACTTGGATGTGCTGCCCGTCGTTAGGCCCGTACGCCGTGTCCGGGTTGCCTAGGTCCGTAAGTATAATCTGTTCCGGTCCTATCTCCACACAGCTGCTCGTGCTCGACGGGGTAGGCGTCTGCGTGGTTGTTATCGTCGATGTGCTGGTTATGCTTGTCCTCGTAGTCTGTTCGCCGCCTGTTATGAACGGTGAAGGTGTCGGTGGGCCCTGTGGGGTGGAAGATGGCGGTGCGTTTGGATTAGAAGAAGGCGAGGTAGTACTAGTAGCCAGAGTAGAAGGTGTCGTTGCAGAAGGAGAGGTAGGTGAGTTCGTCGCTCCAGGAGCCGGACCAGCTCCTCCTCCACCTGGACCTATGCCACCGGCCGGACAAGTAGAAGGTGCGCAATTATCGGCTTGGATGGTGATTTCGTGGCATTGGTCACCGTTGGGACGGAGGTAGATGTTGACCTCGTCGCCTTGTCCCGTCGGACACTCGTAGAAGACGGTTTGGCCGTTGAACGACAGGGAGCCGTCACAGCCGATCTGGAAGCCGTGGTCCGGCGGCTGGTTCTTGTCGCACTGGAGCGTGAATGTGGGAGCTGGTTATGTCAGACGTCTCGCAGCTCATAAATGTGAATACCCAGTAGAGTAGACTAGAATAGAGAAGACTTAGGCAGGAGAGACCCGGTTAAAAAGAAAACATAGAGCTCAACATACGAGTCCACCAACATCCACTACCCTGCTGATCCGCAAAGGCATCGCCAAACCAAGTGAACAAGCTCGGCGGCGACACGTCACTGCTAGCCCGGGCCTGGCCGCTACCCTTCTCGCCGACGGAGCCGTTGAAGGCCCCGGAACACGACAGGTGAAAGCCGCAGCCGACGTTGTCGCGCGTGGCGTGGGCGTCGACGGGCGTCGACAACGTGTGCAGCCAGACGACGGACAGCAGGGGTATCAGCATGACGAGCATCCCGGCACAGATGCACTTGTGGAACAACAGATGAGGCCTGCAAAGCAACAGATTGATGATTGATTAGTAGTAGGGGTCGTGGTCCCAAAGAATCTTCCAAGAAGAAAACAAAGAGAAGAAATGGACCCCAAAAACCAATAAATTGCCTCTAGTGCGGGTTCGAAGTAGCCAGAATCAGAAGATGGTGATGGTGATGGCTCAAGCCAACGATGCCGAAAATCAGCTAGAGCTGGTTTTCTTCCTCGCTTTGCTCTTGCCGCTTCGCCTGTACACCTTCCTTACTCTTACATAAAAAGAGTACGCGCTAGCCCGTTCTCGAGCGTAGAGGGCTTTAACGAAGCAAGAGCGAGCTTGCAATCCTAGAACACGCCCTATTTACCCTGTTTCTAAGTACTGCGTAATTGCAACTTTATAGAATAAGGCTTCGAGAATGTGTACCGTAAGTAAGCTCACAAGACGTTCATAAACAAAATGGAAGGGTAAGACGTAGGTAATTAGTATACTTGCATTGTTTGCTGCTACCGATCACCTACAAATCTGGGATTTCAACCATGCTCTTCACCATCGCCAGAGCTACTGTCGGAGTCGCTCAACTCCTCAAGGGGTATCACATCATCTTCATCTCCACTCGCCGCTTCTTCTACATCCGCTGCAGATGCACCATGTGCCTGACCATCCTCACTAAACCCATCAAATTCATCATCGTCGCTGTCTGTCTCATCCTCATCCTCATCCTTACCCTCGTCTACATTCGTCTTCTCTGTTGACTTTTCGATCGGCTTCGAAGCTGAGGGTACGTCGTCGTCCTCCTCATCTCTTTTGCGCTTCTTAGGCATTTCACCTAAGCGGCCTTCACGGCCCTCTATAACAGGTATATTGTCCTCACCCTCAGCTTTTGGTGCAGGTGTAAACCAAGGAATCTTTCCCCGGATGAAGTCTGTACCAGGAAGTCAGCGAATGAAAGAGCACGTAGATGTGAGACGACGACAGATGACATCTACGTAGAGACGATTGCATCCTAGTCACGCCCAATAGCAAAATATGAAGAAACGAGAAAGAATCTTACCTGTAAGGACCATTTTTGCAACCCCGTCTAAATCGACCTCGCCTTGCCGCAAAAGTCGGCCGCCTTTCCGACCAAGCATTTCGAGGAACTCATGATCATCCTTCCAACCACTGACCTCATAAGTTCTCTCTAGATGACTCCTCTTTACCTTGGCCATCATCGGCGCAATGTATTGTTCCGGGTTGTCGACTTTTTCTATCCGAACCACCCCCCTTAGAAGAATATCTGTCGGCGTATCGTGCGCATTGGGTGGCACGATACCGGGGCAATCAATGAGATATATTCTCTTCATAAGTGTTAAAAATTGCCACACTTTCGTCTCTCCAGGCACTGGAGCGACGGTCGCAACCTTCTTGCCCTTGACTGCATTGATAATCGAAGATTTTCCAACGTTGGGGTACCCTATCAAACCACAACTTATCTGTTTTCGTTCTTTATGTAAAGAAGAGAATTGTCGCAAGAGTGATATAAGTTGGCCCTTGCCAAACGAGTTCTTGATAGAGGCATGAAATCCTAGAGTGGGAACATCTTTGGATAAGTGGCGAATCCACGCAGCCTATAACAGGATCAATTAATTAGTTCTGATCCAGAAAAAGGAGATTGAGAAAGTATAGTCTTCTATCGGTGGTATGTATGAATCGTAACTAAGAAGTCTACCACTAGCTACCCAATAATGGTAGAGGTAGACTTCAACTCAGTGAAACACGGCGAAACTTATGAGAGAGTCCCAAAACGGAACTCAATCAGCTCTCAAGTCCGAAGACAAGAGAACAGCAAGTTTGAGATTTGATTTTCCAACGCTGTAACAGATATCTTCCAGGGAAGGCAATGAAGCAGAAAGTATCCTGACAAGAGCATTGGGACCAAGGGGACAGAGAAAAGTGGGAAAGAAACTTACCGCCACGCTAGTCGGTATCAGGTCTATTTTATTTAATATGAAGATAAGATGCTATTATTCATTAGCCTTGACCACATTCAACTTGAGCTGAGGCTGCTCGTACTTTGTGAGGTGCTTCCTTTTTGAGATAGTTCTCGACGGCTCGACATCTCGTACCCTCAGGGTTACGTGCATCTATGGAAGGATCGGGAGTTAGTAATCGTAGAAGTAAAGATCAAGCGGTTATGTAGAGCACATACCTAGGACGTGGAGCACGACATCAGAGGAATCCAAGACTTTATAGAGCTCGTTCCATATGCGTTTAGATTGTCCTTTTGAGAATACCGGTTCAATAGCCATCGACAATGGGTCTTCCGTATCGGCGCCGTTCTCTCCACCTTCGGTCTTTTCACCAGCTCCGCTCAGGAGTCTAGCCTGCTCGAGACGTTCTTTATAGTTATCCATGCTGCTCTCGGTATCCTCAGCCAAGTCAGCTAAAGAGCTCACACCCAGCTTCACACGTTTGCGCTGGGATTTAGGCCCAAATGTGTCGGCGAACGAAGATGTTTCAATCGTCATTTTCGCCTGATGCTGCTTCAACCCTGGAACATCGGACCCGTCCCGGATCAGGGTCATGGGGAGTTTGTTCGACTTCAGAAGGACTGAGTACGGGTCGGAGGCTTTTTCAGCCATGGCGTCCCGAAACTGCGATAAGCTATCCTGCGATATGACTCTCGTGTTTTGAAACCATCTCCGGTCGGGTTCTATCCTCGCAACAGGCGCATCTCGTGATTCTAACAGTGATATTGATATTAGCAAACTCCGCGCGAAGTCGACATCGGTAGGGAAATCTAGAAGGGCTGTCGATCTCGAGGAAGCGACGTACGGTATTTGGCAGCTCTAAGACAAGAAGTTAGAAGGTGATACGACCGCGTAGGGTATGACCCTGGACTTACTGAACAATCTTTCCCTCAGCATTCCTCCGGGGCCCCAAATCCTTCCGAATATTCAGAGCCCTTATCTTTTTGGCATCTCGGTAGAAATTTTCTCCTTTTATCTTCACATTATCCATGCTACCCGTCTTCCCCTCGCGGGAGAGACGGTTGCGCTCCTTCTTTCCGGTACCCATGATTACAGCGAACCGAATCCGAAACAGGCGAGTCGAGCAGAGGCGCAATCGACGTTTGCGACTGTTTGTAATTTGGTTGAGACCAGGCGAAATTGGCTGGCTGGTGAAGCAAGTAGAAGGAAACGGGAGTCTGGGAGCTTGTCCCTAGAAGTTTTATGCTGCTAGCGATAGAAGCCCCACCTAGTTTTTTTAAATTCTGCCCGAGCTCAAATCCACACCGCCCTTATCTTGTCCCCGGTGGTGCACGCAGGACCAGATAAACTCAGAGTGGGGCCGCTTGGATCCCGGCGGCAGCAATTGATTGATTGATTTAGAGGTAACTTTTCTATCGGCGAGAAAAAGCTGGCATTGAATCTGTACGACCATTGCCAACCGCCGTTAACACCAACAACGAAGCAGTCCAGCCCACCGAATCCGGCAAGAGGGAGAGAGTTACGAGGACTTCGCAACCGCCATATTTGTCGATACAACATAGCCCGGCCAATTAATACTCTTCACAACCAGAGCTAGACTGTGCCCAAGGGCACGCACACATCACCAACCATGGCCTCCCTTTTCCCGAGAGCGGCATTCCTGCCACGAAGCATAGCAACAAGCACGGCGTCCTCACAAGTCACATCCCCGGCTCTAACCCGCCTCTTCAGCTCAACTCCCAGCACCCTTTCCCAACACCAAGTAATCCCCCCCGAATCCCCGCTCTTCATCAACGTCCCGAACCCGCCCCAAGACCAATCAGTCGAAGCAAAACGCGAGCTCAAGCGCGCAAGGGGCTTCATCCCCGTGCCCCGCCGCATCTTCGCCCACCGTGACAGCCACGAGAAGCCCACAGACCACTGGCTCTCCCGCTCGGCCCCCGTACCAACCAACGCCCGCTCGCAAGCCCCGCCGGCGTCCGAACTGCAGGCCTACAAGCGCAAGATGGCCGCGAACCGCCGCGAGAACATGCGTTCGGGCGTGCGCGACCTCTGGGCCCGCAAGCAGCGCCTCGACGCCAAGCGCCTCGCGACCCGGACGTCACGACTAGCAGCGAACAAAGCCGCGGCGCTGGCCCCGGAGCGCGAAGACGAGCGCCTAACCCGCGGCAGCGTGAACGCCGGCACGCTGCAAACCGCCGTGCTCCCGGACCCGCAGCGCTTCCAGCACGCCCTCGCCTCAGCGGCTCGCACGGCATCACTCATGGCGGACAAGAGCGAGGCCCGCCGCGACGCCATCCAGGCGCTGTACATGAACGCGCGGTCCTTCATCGTGAGCGAGGCCGAGCTCGAGGCCGTCGTGACCTCCGAGTTCGCCGACGACCACTTTGAGCGCCTGGGCACGAGCGGCGCCGGCTACCGCGTCCAGAACATCTGGGACGCCGAGAGCGCCCCCATGTCCGTCTCCAGCATGCTGAGGGATCTGCAGCGCAGCAACGACGGCCTTATGATGGACCTGACCTCGGAGAAGACGCGGGCCGACCGGAGGCAGAAACAGGTCGCTGAGGAGTTGACCGGTGGCAAGATGGACTGAGTGTAGCCTACCGTCGCTGTAAATATGGTTGTCATTGGGGCCCCTTATCCCGCATGATCACGATTTAAACTCGGATTGTGATAAAGAATAGGGATTCCCTCGGAATAGTGCTCATCAAAACGGAAAGCGCTGCTAAACATCTAAGCCTGCTGGTTGAGACCAAGTCTTTGTAAATGGCACATATAAATTGCTATAGATATGTACTATATGTATATAACGATTCCTCTTGAGATTGTATTCTGAAAGTGAAGAGCAATACAACAAACACCCGAAACGCCACCTGTGACTGACCTAGAGAATTACCATCCATATGCATGCACAAGAAGAAAAGAAAAGATCCCGCTCAGCTACATCCAAGCGATGCATACATATCTGCATAGAATAGAAGGTCTATCAATCCACAAGAAAGCCGACCCGACATAGCCACCAAATGATACGCATACAGCATGACTGGACGTACCCAAAATATCTCACTCTATCTCTTCTCCACAAGCAGGAAATGCATCGCCGCGTAAGCCAAAACCACGAATACAGCAGCAAAGATGCCGAGGTTCATGATGTCCATCCACTTTGCGGCGTTGTTGAAACCGAACGAGCTCAAGATCGCGGCACCTGGCACGGTGATATCTAGGCCGTATTTGTTATCCACAAGCGTCAGCTTGACCACCTCGTTGACGATGAGCGCCTCGAAAGCATAGTGGAAAATAGAGAGCCATTGTAGCCACAATGCCGCATCCGGGATCTTGTCGTGATTCAACAACAGTCCAGCGAATAGCAGGGAAAAGAGCATGACTAGACTGCCGATAAGGTTAGCGACACCGCCGTCTTTGCAGACAATGCCGATAAAGAAGCAGATGGCAGCGGCTGCTAGATTAAAGAGGACCAAGGTCAATATGAAGGTGAAGAAGTGTGGCGCATCTGGTATGAGGCCGGTCATGGGGTAGACGATGGCACCCATGAGAATCGGAGGGATAATCCTCAGAGGAACTATATCAAAAGTGATCTTGGCCACAAAGTATGTAATGGGAGAGTAATACCCATTGGCACGCTCGCGAACAAATAAGAGTCGCTCTGAAGCAAAAACGCTCAGACTAGTGAGGGTGCTGAAGCCGAAAAGAGCGAGGATGAAGAAGAAAAGACCAAGTCGATTTTGGAAGCCGGCAATATCGTCCGTCAGGCCGTAGAAGAGGTAACCGGAAAGAACCGCCAGCACGATGGCAATGGCGTAATGGGTTAGCATCAGGAGCGGGTTGCGGTAGAGATTCCTCCATGTACGCTGGGACAAGATGATGAACTGTCGAATATAACTAACTCGAGCATAACCACGACCAATCGCGCTACTGTTACCGTTCCCAATAACAAGACCGTTTTGTCCATTTGCCTCACGTGCAACAGCCACAGCCTGTTGGATTTCATCGTGGATTTCACCCGCAATATCGGATTCGGCGAATGATTGAACAAGACTATCTAGATTAGTTCCGGCTGCAGGAGGAAGGTCATGGACGTCTTCAACAATGATCTGGGGCCGGACAACGGCAGGAGGCTGCTTGTGGAGCTTGTATGCCCCGGCTTCTTCTTCAACATCAGACGATGTAGCTGTGTCGGCAGTATTCTTGCGCCGAGTGAAGAGCTCTCGTTCTTGACGTGCCCGGACAGAATTTTTGCGCTTGTTCCTGGGTCGGCTCGAGGATGGTTCAGCGACGGAGCTTTCTTCAGCAGTACTGTTACCAGAAAGAACACTGGCCACAGATTTTACAGCCTGGGTGCTGCTCGGGCCAACACTGCTCGCGGTATCATTCAATAGGCTCCCATCATCGAATGCCCCTGCGCTACTAGCATGCATCGTCAGATCGACAAGGTAGTCGGCAATATTGAATCCCGGGGGGCAAGAGTAGCCAACTTCGTCGAAATAATCCTGGCATCGCGAGAAGGGTCCTGAAAACACAGTCTTGCCTTGGGCTAGAAGAATGAGACGGTCAAATAGAGCAACAATATTCGATCGTGGTTGATGAATGGTGAAGATGACGGTGCGCTTATATGTCTTGGCAAGAGTCACAAGGCATTCGATTACGTTGAAGGCGTTGTAGGCATCTAGGCCACTCGTCGGTTCGTCCAGGAAAAGAATTGATGGGCTCGTAACGAGCTCGCATGCGATGCCGACACGGCGCTTTTCACCACCTGAAATTCCGCGTCCCTTACCCTCTTCAGATCCGATCAATGAATCCCGAATGTGGTAGATACCAAGTTGTTTTTCCACTTCATACACCCGTTGCTCTTTGGCTGCACGACCCATGTGCCGAGGGAGTCGGAGAAGAGCGCTAGTCAAGATAGTCTCATGAACAGTGAGCGTAGGCAGCATTGTGTCTTCTTGATCAACAAATCCAATAACGCTCTTAAAGTCGGCATCGGTGACCTTTTCACCATTGACATAGAAATCTCCAGAATAATGGCCTCGCTTATTCTTGCGAGCGAGAATGTCCAAGAAACTCGTCTTTCCTGCGCCGGAAGCTCCCATTATAGCAGTAATCTCCCCAGGGTGAGCGATTCCGCGCACATCGCTGAGGATAGTCTTTCCGTTCAGCCCGTAGCTGACGTTCTCGAAATACAGAGTAGCAGGCTTGTGATCCGCCATGAGTTTTGTGGACTCATCGTCAGAGTCGTCCAGATGGATAGGTCCGTACTTGAACTGACGGCGGGAAAGGTACCACGTTATCAAGATGACGGCCACAACAAACAGGGAGCAGCCAGCAATGACACCAGCGATGAGGGGAGTGTTGATGGTCTTGACGGGTCGCTGGTAGCCGGGCACGTCAGTGTAGTAGAGACATTCACCAGATCGACATTCCAACTCGATACTCTCGTCGCCGAATATGCTTCGCACCATCCAATCTAATTGAGGCTCCTTGAATTTGCACTCGTTGACGCCACCATCTTGCTGCAGGCACTGAAAAGTGGCTGGGCCTTCAACTGCTTCTTTCAGGAAGTCGGTCAGATCAATGGAACCTTCAAGACCGCAGAGGAAACGATCTTTGATACAGCTGCACTGGACGTCTGGACATTTATAGAAGGTGCTGTTCTGGTCCGAGGTGAAGGTTGCGCTTGACTCGCAGTTCTCTAGATGGCAGTAGAAAGACTCGACTCGATCGACCCAGACTAGAGGGTTCGAGATTAGCTCAGTTCTGCCGCGCCATTGGAAGATCAGCGGATATAACGGGCCAAGCACTCACATTGAAAGTCACAGAAGCCAGTCTCCTTGTCGCAGGTGAAGGTAGCCTGAGGGATCTTGCCATCGAGCATGGACAGGATCTTGTCGTTGGTAACACCACACATTTGGTAGTTATTCTTAACCACCTCGCCGTTCTGGTAGCACACGCCATTCTCTCCAGTTTCCATCAAGGCATTGCAGGCCTTGTTGTCGGTGCACACGTTGCAGTTGATGCCTGTCCAGCCGTCGTCGCAATCGCAGGTGTCGCCAGATCTTATGGGTCGCTCTTTGCCTCGTGCCAATGAGCCACATGCTAATCAGTTGTCAGTATCAAGCGCCAGGAGGGGTAGGGCGCATTTATTTCGGGTGGTCTCACTTGGTTGCAGGCAATCATCTCCTCCAAACCCCGCAGGACACTCGCATTGTCCGTTATACTCGTTGCAGTCTGCGAACTGGCCGCATTCGTAGGCGGGTAGAAAACAATTGAAGCTATCATGGGCGCGCGCAACAACGTCAGTTCACCGAGGCTTCAAAAGTCTGAAGCGAGGCGCTCTTCGAGCGGCGGAAGCGGCAGCAAACTTACCACGGTGGACAGTCAGCCGGCCGGTCGCCCATAAGAGCCAACTGCGCCCGCAGCATGTCGGCCTGGGTGTAGCTCATCTGGGCAGCGGTCATGCACGATAGGGAAATCGCAGCGACGGCGACGAGCCGAATGCTCGGCGGCGACATGTTGGGCGATGGTCGCACGGCTCGAGCTCGAATGGAAAGGATGATATCGATATATATCTGCTTGTATTGGGTCGTCGGCTCGCCTGATCAGTTTGTATGGTTGTTTGGTCGTATAGTCAACAGTATAGTCATTAGACCGGAACTCCTGACAATATCAGGTTAGATTAGGTCGAGACTAAGTCGAGGATCGCGAGTTTCGAAGTGAAGAGGATGGACGACGGGTGATGACGGCAGCGCTAGGCTACAGCATCAAGATTACTGTTGCACTCTGTACAGCGGCGAGCAGCGATACGCAAATATCGGAGGATCACCCCACGAGAAGCTGTTTGGGTCCAGGCCGGTAGACTTCGTCAACTTCAGGTGTAGTTTTAAGAAAGACCGAGCGTTTCTCGATGGGGGAGACCAGGAGAAATACTATGTCGCGGCCAAAAAAAAAAGCCGTTCATCACAGCTTGGCAACGGCAGTCTCCAGATGTCACGTTCTTAGGATGTTGTGAAGGTGTAAACGCTCCTGAATCCAAGAGAGCTTGAAGGCAGCGGAGTGGCTTTAGCTGGGCTTGGCAGGTTACCTGGAGGTTAGTTCATTTAGGTACCTCTAAGCTAGGTAGGCTAGGTACCTAAGTAGCTGGACACCTCAGCTGGGGAAACACATGACGAAACCAAACCCGAAAGCACAGCCCCATCCATGCTCCGTAGGAAAAGCTGGGGTAAGTACAGTACGCAGATAGCCAAATTTACTGTCCGTCATGCAGAGATACCCTCTGCATATACAGTGTTCGTACGTAAAGCCTATACTGTCCATATATGTAGTGTCTACCGTGTACCTACTTGATGCATGTAGTAACTCGTCGCTTAGAAGTATTCACTTTGCTTTTTTGTCAGGGGCTACAAATGAGAACATTGTTTTGTTTTGTTTTGTTTTTTAGGAAGCAAGGATTACTTAGGTAACTCTTCAATATTTTAGGCGAATTATCGCACGCAGGGCTCAGGCACGTATAAATCGGTATGAGACGACACATAAACTCATCGTCCGAAGTAAATACAAGCTTATTACAGGCACTTTACATTAGCTCTTGCTACTCGCACGAGGGACTTGTTTCCACTACTCATTCTACCACATGTATACTACTCACCTCGAGGAGAATAGTGATAGTGATTGTAGGCGAAAGCTAGCTATCTAGGCTTACTGCAAAGAATTACAGCGTCAGATTCTCACATCTACACCCGCTCATACGATTTCAGGAGACATATCCGGGAAAGACCATCCTTCACCCATTTCACTCATTGCTCAGACAATGTCAAGCTCCGCAGGCTATTCAAATATAATGTGACTAGCTGAAAGAATTTCAAGCACGTTATTTAAGATGCATTTTACAGCAGCTATAGAAGGTAAAGTTATGCCGCGTCGAAGTCTGAATCATAAACACCTCCGAGTACACGCATAACGTGTACGCGTCTAGTTTCTCGTAGCCAAACTCCGGCGTCTAATTTTATAGAAGCGCTACGCTAGCAGCTCGAACTCCCAAAGGCTGTGTAACCAGCATCCCAAGTTTGGATAATCAAAGTAATGCATATAACGTGAAGCGATCGTATAAACTGGACGGTGATCTTAAAAAACCTCGAGCGGACAGGAAATATCATGAACTTAATAGGTGCTTCCGTGTATACCGTGAACCCGCTCATTTCACAGCAGCCTGGTCTTTTTTTTTATCACTATTCTCACACATTGCCTCATAAGCTTACATCCCGACGGCCTGTGAGTTGCCATATGGAATAAATATCGGGAATTAGTTGTACGTAGTCCTACATTACCTATCGACTCAACCCAGTCGCCCATAACACTCAAAGTTACAATTTCTGTCGCGAAATTAGCCAGTAACATAGCCAGTAACATAGCCAGTAACAGCCCTAGTTATTATGGCAGCGATTATACTTGTGTGTCAGCTTCTAATGCTCTATTACGATCCTACAACCGAAGGTTTCGACGAAACTAGAGGGTGGCGATCAGTATACAACCGCACTCAGGAATGGAGTTTAAGTGCCCATGTCTTGAATATGTTCTCGTTACTGCCAAAGTTGAACCTTTTTTAGAAGCCATGAGGCTGGCTAGCTTAAACTCAAAGTGAAATGCAGCTCGACCTACCGATGTTTTAGGCGCACTCAAATTTTAGTGACATATAACGAGCCTAGAAATGAACTGTTTCCATGTTGTTAGCAACGATTAACAGTCTTCCCAAAGTCCTCACTCTGCAAACGAGAAACTCGAGTACATTTGTGCTATCAGTAAGGTATATAACCGATCTAAACCTCCCTCTCTATTACCCAAGATAGAATCCAACCCACAAATGCATTCAATAGTCATCAAGGCTCTGTTTCGAAGAATAGCGACACGACCTAGGGTATTCTGCTCATAACCAGTCCCAACATCTCCTCTCTAGTTCCCGAAAACGTAAACTCCCTGTGTAACGCTTAATATCAGTGACCAAAAGGTCAGCCACCCAATCTCGGCGATGACATCATCACCCAACCGCCTCTAACCTGCTAGTCCCGTATGCTCGAAACGTTTATGCATGTCCCGACGCCGCCAACCGCGCAATCTCCCTCGCTGCTACATATCGTCCGGGGTCCCTCCGCGCGATCTCTCCCAGCCGAGCAGCTTTATCTCTGATATGGCGTCCTTCCTCTCCTCCCTCGAGCACTTTAAGGAAGCTGTCGCGCAGACCTTCAACGGTCCAGTTAGGTGCCGAGGCCCGGTTGGCGTAGACGCCGACGCCGATATCCTCGGCCAGCTGCGCATAGTTGTAACAGTCCAGCCACATAGGCAGAACGACCTGAGGAATGCCAGCTCTGGGAGACAAGTTAGCGGCATATAAACACTAACCGATTAACTGACGGATTAAGTGAGGACATACGCAATAGCTTCGTGATAGCAGTTCGCCCCTCCATGATGCACGGACACCACGACGTGGCCCGTATCGAGTATCGACGCCGGACTAACAGTAAGCCACTTCGTGACTTTCAGCCGGCCCTGATCCACGAGGCTCTTAGCCGGCAGCGCGAAGTCCTCCGGCACGTCCTCGGACATGGACATCTTCCACAGCACCTGGACGTCGGTCTTGGCGGCGAGCACTTCCTCCAACGCCAGCGCCATCGTCGTTGCGTGGTGCTCGGAGTACGTAAATAGACTCCCCAGGTTCACGAGCACCGTCGGCGCCCTCGATAGCCAGGCTACTAGTTCCGGGTCCTGCCCGATCGCCGGCTCGGCGTCGAAGATGATGGGCCCCGTGCTGGTGACGTTGGGCGGCACCACGTCGAGCGGGATGCTGGCTTCCACCATGTTCTGGGAGAGCCAGGGTCTGTCGTCGGGGCGTTTCACAGTCAGGCTGTTCTCTATCCCGTGCGCCTCGAGCTTGTCTTTCGTCCCGTTGAAATCCGGCCTGTTGAGCACCCCGTAAATGAAGCGCGCGGTGAAATAAATGTTCTCAGGAATCTTTTGCCACTATAACACACAACGTCAGATGTCGCCATTTTCAGCGTACTGTGCGAGGGGATTTAAGCCCTGAGGAGCTTCCAGTATATCCCGATTACTTGGAAACAGAGGCTGTGTACCCCAGAAACGGCCAAATCGAGTAGAAATTGACGCCAAGATTAACTTACCGGCAGCGGGGAAGGAAAGTCACAACCAACTCTGAAATAGCTCGTCAGTCACTATTCAACCTCATGCATCTCATGACAAGTAGCGAACGAACCGAGGGATTTTCATGAACATGCTTTTCAAAGGCTGGTCGATCCAAAATGTATCGGCCAGCACATTAGGAGCGAGATAGGTATACAAGCGATCACTCTGGATCACGGCATCTATCGCAGGCCTCATAGCAATATCCAAAACGACCACAGCCGGGTCCACGGCCTCGATAATTTCGTTGACTCTCTCATAGATCGCGACATGATCACCCCCATCCCACGGCGACATCGCAGGTTGAATAAATCGCATTATCTCGTTGACACCCTTTATTCCCGGTGGATGAAGGAGATGGCGAATAGATTTCCTCCCCACGCCGCCCAGCTGGTTCGAGAGCGCTTCCGCATATTCCCTGCCGGGGAGATCGTGGAACTGAATGTTTTTCGCAGCCTTGGTCTTCCGTTGGGCCAAGGAAGAGACCTTGTCCACTTTAGAGACCAGTCGAGGGAAGGAAGCAATGTGGACGTCGATGCCCGGATGCTTCTCCAACAGCGCACCACTTGTCGCCAGATGCACGTTGCTGAGGCCATACTCAGTGTTGACAAGGAACAGTATAGTCCCGTTCTTACCCTGGACTGTAGGGGTAGGCTCGAATTTCGGAGAAGATGATGTTCGAGCTAGGAACACGGCCACTAAGACAGCGAGAGCCGCCAGAGCAGCCGCCATCTGACGGAATCGCCCCATCGTTAAGAAACCCTCAACTGTTCCCAGGGTGCGCTCATGTAACGCTTGGGAAGAAGTCGTGAGAAAAAGGAAGGGATCTCTATAAAGGAAAGAGAAAACGAAATAAAAAACACAGGTAAGAAACAGAATGCAAGACAAACCAAATCAAAACAGAAAACAGAAAAGAAAAGGTATTACGAGCACAACCCAGTTGGCGGGACTCGACAAATCCTCACTGTACTAATATGCACCTTTTCAGTAAGAGGTACTTCCCAAAGAGATTACTAGCGCAACCAACACATGACAGGACCCCCAGTCACACAAAAAGTGACTGTAACTTCGAAGTAGAGTCTCAAGTGGAATTGATCTTCCAAGAATCGCGCACGATGCCATTTCTGTAAAGTAGGCAGCCAAGTTTTTTTGCACAACGGAGAATTTACACCATCGAAGACCTAGATGACGGTATCGGTCGGAGGATGTAGGTTGCATGAGGTAAGGAGATTCTTCTCCTCATCTTGCACGGGCATCAGAAATATCAAATCTCACCATGCAGGAGGGAAATCAATACCAGACCAACAGCACTCATACGCTGGTCACAGGATTTCCTGGCCACGCCCAGCACAGCAGCGTATGCAACTTTGTTCGACGATAGTCGGTGTGAAGGTATGTATGTGTACCCCCCTCTCCCCTTATCTTTTCTATTTATAGCTTGTATGTAAGGTATCTATGTACGACTTTCTGATGACACTGCTTATACTGGGTCTACACTAGATAGATAATCGATCGAATTGTCTGAAACCGGAGGTAAGAAGGGCAGATCAGAAGCTTGAGGTATATGGAAAGATTCCATTACCCAGTGAAATCTCTCATACCCAGTCCTGTGAGTATTACGCTACTACACAAGGGGTGAGGCGTCAAGAGTGTTCCCTTAATACAGGGTCCAATAGGCGTTAACTCAAATCTTCCGCCCACATGGGCTTTACATGGATTGTCAACTAGCTTTGACAATCAATGGGGAGGGTGAGCAGGCGTAAACCGGGAAGTGAATGCGAACTACTGTACGCTCAGAAAGACTGAACTAGCCAACAGTGATGTCCATAACAGCGGCTATTATTACAAAAGTTCCTAAACAAAGAGTCAAAGCTTCTTTCCGGTGGTACAACAACTACTTCACATGATAGAGACGAGCTGGATAGATACCTCGCCCTCAGACCGCTAGTGGTCCCAGCAGTGGTGGTTGTTGTATGCAAGACAAGCCGAGCTCCAGTTAAGCTGACAAAATTTGCGTGCCATCCTGCAGGGACCTTGGTTTAGATCGTCCAGGTGCTGATCCAGGGGTTAGTGTGTGTACCGATACACCACAGGAGGAGAACCACAGCTTTTGCGTGGTATTAACCCCGGTCGCATAGATGTCCATACCATTAGAATCCGCGGACACCGTACATACATGTGCCATGTCGCACAAAGCCATGGCCGTAACCACGGGCAGCATCCACCGCCGGCAGTTCTGGCCCGAAAGGTGGGAATTCGGGGGGCGGGCGGCAGTCCTCGAATTTGACGCCAGCTTGCTAGGTAGGGCCAGGCTCATACTAGTGAAGCATGGGATAGAATGATGACATTTACCTTACCTACACCGGATAGTGAATGCTAGTCATTGTACCAGCTCCCGGTGCGACATATGTACATACATACATACATGACCACCGAGCAGGACTGCGAGACCACGCCATTAAGCAGCCAACTACTGTACAACAGTCACCTCGAGCTGCAGCTGGTTGCTTCTTGGCTGGCTGGCAATGTAGGCGAATCACTAGATAAGAGAGAACACAGATGATTTCCAGTTTAGGCAGCCAGTTATCTCGAGCAGGGTAAGATAGGGAGATGCTGGGGGCCATGTTGTGGAGGTGATTTTGGTCACGATGAGAGCTCTCCCCTCTCCCTGGTTGATTTAGGACTCAATATTGTTGCACCGAGTTGAAACGAACGTAAAAGCGTGACCTCTCTCATTTTTTCATTTGTAAAAACTATCCCTTTCTACGGAACACTCGAGGAAATGTGACAAGTAATTAAGGGACGGATGGTTGCGTCGTATAAGTCGGCTCAAGTTGCCCCCAGTAATTCAGGGGAGGTGAATTGAACCGGAATGTGGGAATGAGGTGTCAGCAAACCAGCCATCCCACCTCTCTGCAACCTGCAACAACCCGAATACAAGCAATGCCCTTCACTCTTGATTTCACGGCAGAGTTATTCCCGCCCTAAAATGTTCTACGCGAGGAAGAGTCGAAATGAAGAGTAGGATGATTTCCAACTCTTCATTATCCACTTACTCTCTGCAGTAACTCCACTACGGAGGGCAACTAACCATGACCTAAGAACGACTATACAGCTCCGGTTCGGGATGTGTGGCCTACACATTGGTGTCTTGTGCGCCCTTCGTGTGTCACCGCAGCGAGAACATCATGAAAAGGTGCTGTTCTCAGTTTATAAATAAGTACACAGGCCAAGATCGAAAGGTAGGGATTATAGAGTTCTAAACAACGAGAGATAGACAGCCACGGAAAGAGATTTGAAAGCAACTAAGACCTAGATCGAAATCGCCAAAGAAAACAAACCAGCAACCATGGTTCAAATCCCCGCTTTCGAAGTCGAGCAATGGATGGACGCATACGAGAACACACCGGGGGTGTTGAACATCGCCGAGACGTGCGCGTCCTCAATCTCCATTGACCAGCTCCGCGAATTCCACAAGAACAGCAACAACAGCTCCGCTGGTCCGCCGCCGCCCATCGTCGACTTCTCCCGACCGATGACCTACGGCGCGATCCTAGGATCCGACGAGCTACGCCGAAACATCGCAGCCCTATACACCGAGGAAGAAAGCAACGAGAGCGAGAGCGGCACCAATAATGGCAATGACGCACTACCGCCGCAGGACGTAATCGTGACGCAGGGCGCCATCGCGGCGAACCACCTCGTCTTCTACAGCCTCGTCGGCCCCGGCGACCACGTGGTCTGCGTGTATCCAACGTACCAGCAGCTGTACACGATCCCGGAGACGCTCGGGGCCGAGGTCTCGCTGTGGAAGCTGAAGGTCGAGGATGAATATATACCAGATGTCGGCGAGCTGGAGAAGCTGATCAAGAGCAACACCAAGGTACGGGTTCTCCTGCATATATCCCCAATCAAGCTATCCTTCAAGAAGGAAAGCAATTTCGCTGTGCTGATGTATATCGCCCCCAGATGATCGTAATCAACAACCCAAATAATCCCACCGGCGCAACGACCCCAGCCCCAATCCTCTCCGAAATCATCCAACTAGCCCGCAAGCACGACACCATCGTCCTCTCCGACGAAGTCTACCGCCCCCTCTTCCACTCCAATTCCTCCTCCTCCTCTACCCCTCCACCCCCATCCGCGCTCTCCCTAGGCTACGAAAAAGCAGTAGTAACCTCCTCCATGTCCAAAGCCTGGGCCCTCGCCGGCATCCGCGTGGGCTGGGCCGCCTCGCGGTCCAAGGACATAATCACGAAACTCGCCGTCGCGCGCGACTACACCACCATCAGCGTCTCGCAGCTCGACGACCAGGTGGCGCGGTACGCGCTCAGCGCCGCCGTGCGGCCGGCCTTGCTAGCCCGGAACGTGGCGCTCGCGCACACGAATCTGGCGCTCCTGGAAGACTTCGTGCGGACGCACGCGGATGTGTGTTCGTGGGTGAAGCCGACGGCCGGGACGACGGCGTTCGTGCGCTTCTGTCGCCGGGATGGGAACGGAGGGGAGGGGGGAGAGCCCGTGGACGACGAGGCGTTTTGTAAGGATGTGCTGGAGAAGACTAAGGTCATGTTCCTCCCCGGCGGCCGGTGTTTTGGGCACGGGCGGGATTTCAGGGGTTACGTGCGTATTGGGTACGTGAGCGATACCGAGGTGCTGCGGAGGGCTCTCGAGAGGTTGAGTGCGTATGTGGCGGAGAATTTGGGCTAAGGGGTGAGACGTGCATGTGCGTGAACTTGAACCATTCTTGTCCAACGTACCACGAGAATGAACGCGACTAATATCTAAATTAAGGTGCACAAGGTTCCTGCTACATACATATACTGGCATGAAGCTCGCTTAGAAGAAAAAGGTAATTATATTTGATTTGAATGAGTATAACAATATATCGATTTCTGCCGTGAAACACTTGCTACTGGATCACACATTTCGTCGGTAACCCACAAGGTCCCCCGGATTTCTTTTTCTCTCCGTCTCTGTCTCTGACACCCTCAGGGAAAGGAGTGTTATGGATTGACCTCCCCCGCGCTGCTGCCCCATCCAACTGACCGCCATGTAGTCAACCGGTGAACTTGGCAACGGTCTTGTAGAACTCCTCGCCCTGGATCGTCGCGATCTCAAGCTCCTTCTCCGAAGGCTGGCGCGAGCCGTCACCGGCAGCGAAGGTGCCGGCGCCCCAGGGGCCACCACCGTGGACCTCAGAGAGATCAGTCAGCGTGCCGAAGGCCTTCGCGTAACCGAAGGGCACGTATATTATGCCGTGGTGGGCGAGCGTGGACATAGCGCCCAGAGCCGTCGACTCCTGGCCACCGCCGAGACTGGCGGTAGAGATGAAGAGGCCGGCTATCTTGCCGTGGAAACCACCAGTGGCCCATTGCTTGCCAGTCTTGTCCCAGAACGTCTTCCACTGAGCCGGGAAGGTACCGTATCGCGTGGGGATGCCGAACAGGAAGGCGTCGTAGCTCTCGAGGACGGAAGGGTCTTGGAGGAGCGGGATGTCGGCGGATTGGCCTGGAGCGTGCATCTTCGCGAGGACCTCAGTCGAGAGTGTCTCGGGGATTTGGTACAGGTCGACGGTGCCGCCGGCCTTCTCGATACCAGCTTTCTCAGCCTGCGCCAGCTTGGCGATGTGGCCGTACATGGAGTACTATAGGAGATCGTTGTTAGCTTCCGTGTGACGACGAGATGGCTATACAAGAACAGCCCCTGAGAGCACCTGGGCATCGACAATCCAGCGTCAAGCTCCCTCCTGTCTCGGGGCAGCCTGTACTACATCGCGGATCTGGATGGCTGGTATAAATAGGGAATACAAGGAACTTACAAAGACAACTGCGATCTTGGGCGCCATCGTGATGAAGTATAAACAAATGGTAATGACAGAGTACTCGGATGATATACGTCTATAAGCGGATATTACTTGTTTCTAGCTGCTGTAGTTTGGAATGTAACAATAGAGAATTGAGTTCGATTCATGAGGGGGGCAGTGGTTTATATATATCGCAGAACCTACCTAAATTACTGAATTGAACGACCTCTCTGTCCCCGTCTCTCATGTGCATAGCTCATGCAGCAGCTTCATGCAGGGTAGGTGCTGAGGGGGAGGGGTAGGTGACGATGCTAAGGATAGGTGGGCCAGCTAACCCACCACCTGCATAGCTTAGGGGTGTAGTTTCTGCATGGTCTAGTGCTGGTTGCTTACTGATGTCTTAAGAATTCACCACAGGCCATGGACCACTCATGAAACGAACCACTGGGCGTTACCTTGTTAAGCAATGCAACTGGCAGAATGGAGAAAGGTTGGTAGCACAGCGTTTTAGCATGGCTTGGAGCTATGCATCACGAGCTAGCGCCTCGCTTTTGCTGATGAAATGGTTACCAAAGACAAAAGTGGTGGAGCTAGCTATCTACATGCAGTCTAGGTGAAAGTATGTATCACGCTACAATATGTCGATATCACCTCAAAATGGGCTAGGGGCTAGCCATCGTCAGGTACCTTGGGACAGGTAAGTGAAGCCAAATTCAAATGCTTTGTTGCCAGTTCGGACGAATTTCCGATCTTCTCCCTAGTGGTTAACTGATTATGAAAACTTCAAAGAATCTTACAAACCCGTATGCATAGCTATACCTTGAGATCACGATACAGAGTAGAGATATTCCTTAAACACGCTGGGTTACAACGAACCCTGGAACTGAACCGATTGGCTTACTAATTTTCTCACTCCCGCCATATACCTTGTTATTATATCACGCTACGGTAGTCTAGTCGAGAACTTACCTAATAACACTCTAGCTTGAGTCGGACGAAAGAGTTGAAGGTGATGAATAATTGCTTACCTATATGTGTTTTACTGAGAGGCTGGCTTTTAGCCTCAAAGAAATTCATTTGGGCTCATATTACAAAGAGGGGATCCACCATAAAATCAATCGACCTTTTGGGATATTGTCATCAACCACTATATGTGACAAAGCATCACTCTGCTGGGCTCGTCATCCCGAGTTTATTACAATGTGGGATAAATTCCAATAGGCGTACAAATGGTTGCTAAGCCTTCGTAATCCTTTTGGTTTCCACGTTTTGTTTCCTGGGATGGGTATATCAAATCCAAGACCTCGGGTGACAAGATCGGGAATTCTCAGACTCACCGAGACACCCAACAAGGTGAGTGTGGGTGAATGTTTCATCATTTACTCCGGCAATAAGAGCCGTTCTTGGGTTACAGCACATTGGGGCCTGCCACCCTGTCTCACGAGACATTTGGATCATCTGCATATTGACCGATCTCGACATTCCATCGCCGACCGAGAGTAGCCACCGGAAGCAGGTAGTATCACAATCCATGAAGGGCTGCAGTTATTAGTCGTCGGGAGGCGCCACGGACACCTATCCATAGATTAGTTAATGCTGATAAATAAACATGGTAGCGCTTTTGCGCCAGTGCAAGAAGAAATCGGTAGCCCATCTTGGTTGTGACATGCATGATTTCGATATTCCTTCCGCCTTTGTTTCGAGATTAATAACCTAGGCAATTCCTCGAAAACTTTAAATATAAGGAGATTATCAGCGACGCTAGACGGTCCTGAACATTGCAAGATTCTATGAGACCTGTATTAACTAATAGTACTCAATACTGGGTGCTTCTAACTCGTTTGCGCAGATCTGGAATACATCTCCAAGGAGAATTCGGATATCCAGCTGAAATATACATTTCTTCGTCAGGTGTCCTCCCTTCCGTTGATCACGTTATTCTACTGCGACCAGCAGAATGTACCGACCGCCCGACTTAAACACCATCACGCGATATCCAGGCAAGCCCCTAAGCCTTATCCCCAGATCATGACTTGAAGGGAGGGAGAGACATCATTGGCGAGGAATATGCACAAAAGCATAGCACATAACGTCCACAATGGCGTGAGGCTTGTGACATTGGAGCATATGGCGGCGACTAAGCTGTCTTTTGGAACTATGAAATCAGGCCCCAAACGGACGGGGCTGTTGGGAAACAGGCCGAATAACTGAGAAAGCCAGCCAGCCGGCAGACTCTATTCGATTGCTGGTAGTCCGAGGTTTCATTAGGGACCATGGTATACAGCCAGTAGAAGCGATAGACCGACCACATTCCCACCCGACAACGCCCACGACGCCCCCCTGCGTGAAGATAGACCACCCATTTATCTAGCATAAGAGCCATACCCACGAGCAGAACGATACGGATACGGAACAGGCCCCTAGCTACTCCTATGAAGGTCGTGCCAGATACTTAAAGAAAGAAAGAGATCCGAAGCTTTACTGAAGAAAGGGGGTGGATATGGTTCTAGATTGACCGTCGAGGACGAACGAGATCTACCCTGCACAGCAACAACCCGCCGAGCAAATAAAGCGCGACGAGATCAACTACTCGACCATAGATTCCCGTCCCGCAAACGAAAACACATACCATTCCCAAGCCATCTTCTCCCGCCCTCGTCGACAGCCCTGCTTCCATCGCAAAGAGACCCACCTTCTCCCCCACAGATCCATCCACGCACCTACTGACGAAGCCGACCCCAGACTCTCGTTCTCCAACATAACCCCCGAATACCCTGCCCCCTTCGTCCGAATATAGATATGGAATTCATACGCCTCGCTATAACCATTCAGGAAGTAAATCCGATGAAAGGTAATAACTATCAAGAACAAGAAGGTGGACCTATAGCGGTGGAGAAGAGGACTTACTCAGCGCCATACGTAAGGGGTTCTCTCACAGAGTACCTAGGTATACTACATGATACGGCTGTCGCGCGGCGAGCGAGCGGGTAAATATTTGACCGTGGATTATTCCCGAGAACGACGTCGACTAGGCCAGGAAGGTAAGGGAATAAAAAGTAGATATCCTGATAGGTAGCTAGCTAGGTAGTAGGCAGATAGGTATATATGTTGGCAGACAGGTAGAAAAGCAGATATATAGGTAGACAAGTAGACACCTACCTACCTAGGTAAGTAGATGCCTTATATACCATCTAATTATCATCTATGTACACATCTAGCTGTAGAAGTGCACTTCAGCTCACGCGCTCATCTATAGATACTAAGTAGATATGAGAGACACCCAATAATTATCTCAGACTTACTCTAGCGCCTACCCTTGAAGATCAACAGAGAAGCGAGCAATGCAATGCCAACTCCTGAATCTAGAAGAAATAACTAATAGTAGTAGGGAGAATAACGCAAAGGAAAAAAAAAAAAAAAAAAAAAAAAACAAGGTAAAGAAACAAAAGAGGCAGAAAGAGAAGTTCTAGTTTGCAGCAATAGGCCATATCTTCTCCTTGATCCTCTCGCTAAGGGTTGATTTACAAAGGGAATAATCAGGTAATTATCTATTGGCACCGAGCAGACGAGTTAGCAAGTGAAGTAACTGGTATCAATCATCTACTTGAAAACTAAAGATAACAGTAACCAAGTAACTGTGCACCGTACCAAGGTATGATGTTGTGTGTAAGTGTTAATGTATATATATATATGTATTCCGCGGCGTCTGTATTGTCTTTTAGCCCTGTTAGACCTCACTCCAGACTTCTAGATATAAGGTATGTCAGATCCCACAAACTCTACACGCCATATCTCCTCGTTCATCCAAAGCATTTTCTCATGAACTGACGACGAGCAGATTTAATATCCTTTGATATTGTGTACACTGTAGATATACACCGATGAGTATACTCATCCCCTTTCCTATGTTCCAGCTAACCATACCGTCCAAGAGCACTAGAGAATCAGATGAAGTATCTCCCTCTCCGTGGCCTGGTACCCAAGTATCCATTCATAGAAAAACGTGGACTCCATCTCGTCGGTGATATAATCACATCTGTGTTCAAGACGCTCCGAAGATGGGCCCATCATCCATCCCACTGCTGCTCACCTCCGTCCTCTTCACGCTTTATGATATTAAGTATGATCCCGTTTTCCTCAAGTGATGTTTTGAGAACCTGCTTTCATCATTCATTGTTCGTCCGAATCCTGTCTGCTCTTCGCTTTGTTCATATGAGTGACATTAGCTTCCACTTGTATCCCTTTCCTAAACTGACAGTGCCGCTCGCTTAAGTGAAATGTTCGCCGATGATGTAAATAAAGTAACATGAATGATATGTCCGTCGCATGTCCGACACCCAGATATTTTCCAAATCGTTCCAATAACTCTTAGACCAAGTCGAGAAATGCCGTCAATATGAACGTGAAGAAAAGGAACGGGACGGGTCGCTTCTATCTACCAGAAATTCAGTATGGTAATCCGGAACGCCTCTCGCTTCCTTCCTATGTCCTCGTGGACAATTAGGATGCGGCATGGTAATCCTCAAATTATACAAATATTAGGCCAAAAAGGAGCAGAATTCCTCGCCTGATAAGATAATACGTATTTCTACGTATTTTGTGCGGTGTGCGTGTTCTTGCGAATTCATCGACCACGCGTTAGGTATTCGGTCGCAAAGGTGGCGACAATATACAAGAACTACCGGCCGGCCTCGCTAGGATGCGCAGTCGAAGGCTCGATTACAATTTGCGGAAGTTCCCTGATCCTCAGACTAGGAAGCTGCGGGACCCCACCCACGCCCCTCGATGATCGATGCGAGGAACGTCTACTCCTGTCGACATCCGTCGGACTCGCCAGATCGCCGCTCTCGCTGTCGCTGGTTCTGCGAGCGTGGCCTGAGTAGTCCGGTGGGGGCT
This sequence comes from Xylaria sp. FL0043, assembly GCA_022578865.1. Lineage (NCBI taxonomy): Eukaryota > Fungi > Ascomycota > Sordariomycetes > Xylariales > Xylariaceae > Xylaria > Xylaria sp. FL0043. The sequence goes on from MU397293.1 coordinate 87,474, forward strand.
CATGAAACATGGGGGTTGTGGCGCCGGACCGCGCATCGTCCAAGCTTACATCTTCATAGTCGGGAGGTGGCATATCGCTGTCGCCCAAGTCAGCCTCAGTCACGATTTCGGGACTTGATCCAGCACGTGTATGGTGGCCACCCCCCAGCTGCGGGGTCGCGGCGCCGGAACGAGGCGACACTTCCCCATTGTTGTCGAGGCTCAAGACGGAGCTAACGCTATGCATGCGATGATGTGAGTGAGCCGAGGGCGAGCGCGTATCCAACGCGATGCTTCCCATCTCTGAGGCTCGACGGGTTGACATGGCTGATGGTGATCGTGTGGATACGGCAATACTCGCGGCGTCGGATAGTAGACCAACGCGCTCACTTTCCGTGCTGTTGGCACGAATGCGCGAGCCATCATGTCGCGCAACGCCCAGATCGTGATAGCTGACACTGGAGACGGCGCGTTCCCTGCGATTGCGGAGCCGGCTCTGCTCTTCTCGTAGCTCATCTATAGTTGGATCCTCAGCTTCGGCGCGCCGTCGAGCACGCAGTTCTTCCAATGCCACCGTATCACCGCGCTCCCTAGCTTCTTGTGTAAGACGCCGTCTCTCCTCGCGATCCGCATTCTGCTGTCTCCTAGCTAGCCGGATCTGATACATGGTCTCCATTTCCTCGTCGCGCAAGGCTTCGTGCTGCTCGTCCGAGGGCATCTCAAGGATGATATCGACGCCATCTCGCTCGCCCGCGCGTCCTAGCACCTGCTCACCTTCATTTGCCGTGTTTGAGTATTTGGGCAAGGTCATGATGGAGCGGATGGACGTATTCCTATCGATATTCGAAATGGTGGAATTTCTGTTCGTTTCCGAGACATTGACGCTCCCAGGACCCGTGCGGCGGTCATTATTGCGAGTGGACGTCTCACCACTGTAGGGTTCGAGGTTACTAGCCTGCTGATACTGCCGTCGGTGCGATTCGGCTCGACGCTTCAGAAATAGAAAAGCACCGCCAGTTAATATGACAACCGCTACAATCAGAACGATCTATAGCCGATAAAAGATCCTGTTAGATGAAGGTATACATGCAAATGACGATAGGTATTGAAGGCGACGTACAATGATAATTATAGTTGGTTGGTTCATGGAGCCGTCGTCGTCGGTAATGCGAGCACTGAGTGGTGAAGAGCCGTGCTCTGCCCGCGACCCCAAAGCTGGAAGAGCCTCAAGTTGGTAACCGCCATCACCTCGAACGGGTATGGGTATGCGAAACGGAACCGGCATTTTTTGGGGTTGCAAATGTTTTATATCGATTGAGCGAGCGACTAGGAATAGGCGTGCCTTCGTACCGGGTACGAAATACGGCCAACAGAGCAGATGCGAGTAGCTAAAGCAAGTTGAACGAGGTTGGCAGCGGAACTAGATGAAGCAGCCGGACATGCCAATTGGACTTGGGTCCAAGGCGTCGTAGGTGGCGCACCGTGCACGGGACGGGCCAAAGGACGATTGCACAGCCGAATTGAATCGTATGGAAGTGTGCTGCAAGTAGTGATGTAAGGTATGCTCGTACGGTGCTTGTTAATAGGCTGGTGAGTTTGTTAAAAGACCGGAGCCGTCGGAAAGCCAACGAACGAACGGGAAGATGGCTCCAGACGGGATTGCGTAGGTAACAGTGGTCGGTTGGTCTAGACTGGCTGCTAAGCCTGGTTGCTCTGTAAATGGTGGGGATTTGCCCTGATTGACGTTGTTGGTTGGTGTTGTTGCTTTCCTCTTCCTCTCCAATTCTACACTACCAATAATACCTGACTCGGAGTTGTGGCGGCAATGGTGAAAGAGCAGACAGAAATAGAGACAGAAGAAGTAATGGTAGGAAGTGAGTGAGCGAGTGAGTGAATAGAGGAGGAAGAGCCCGTTACAGTTCAGTTCAGTAGGCGTCGCGATTAAACAGATGCTTGGGTGGCTTTCAGCTCAGGGGATGGGGATTGATATTAGGATTGAGATGGACTGTAACACACGGGGCGGCAAACCCGAAATCAATTGATGACTGTAGTTTGATAAGCCCGTCGCAAGTCACTGTTGCGGTCGCAGTCGCAATCGCAATCGCCGTGACCGTGGGGTCCGTCGTTGCAGTAACTTAGCTAAGCTGCGCTGTGCTTTGATGCTATCGTGGGAGCTTGGCTACAGCGTTGGACCGAGTAGGTGATAATAGATGACTGCCTTCACCAAAAGCTGTCGACTGTACTGCCGATCAGAGAAGGAAGTTATCAAGATTTTTCGAATACGAGGCCAAGAAGGAAGAATACTGGTAAGACTTCGAGGAAAGGCGGGCGGGAAAGCTGCATGGCAGCTAAGACAGCGAGCGACAAGTGTGTGGGCTTGTATATCTACGGTTTACGGCACTAAGGCATTGCACGCTATCTAGCCCATGTAAGGTACCCAGCTAAAAGGGAAACTAACCTAGCCGGGTAGTGCGCCTAGCTGTATACCTGTAAATGTACGTACTGTGCAACACAGAGGCACGATCATGATAGCAGTCCCTGTAGAGTTGCATTGGAGGTTAATAGGTAAGTAACGATCTTGACGAGAGAATTTGAATGCAGGCAACCAGGCAGCACTTGACCCTCTCTCGATGGTGGGCAAATACATGGTACTGAAGATAAAAGTCCATAGGTACACTGTAGTACGGAGTAGACTACGTAATACAAGAGATTGGAGATATGCGGCCATGTGCGGCGGTAATGTACAGTACGAATCGAATCCATGATGCACTACCCAATCAAATGTAGCCCCATGCCCGGATCCTTGTCAGATCTTGGCCTCTCGATGGGGGGCTGGGTGTCACTGCAGTAGTCATATAGTGCTGTTGTTGCCTTGTTTCCTTAGGTTAAGCACGGAGCAGAAGACGGAGTACTTAACATGCCACCGACTATCTATTCCCCGGGCAGTAGAGCGATGAAATACAGTACAGTGAACTAAGAAGCCGCAGTACGGGGTTGGGCCCTTGGACTTAGGGTCGGTCTCGTATTGGTAAAGCTCGTGTACAATCGATGTCTGGATAGAAGTATGTAGGTGAAAACCAACAGCCCTATATGCTTAGTCACCAAGGAAAATACCGTACACTAGTAGCTGTTCACTTGAGGAATTATCTCGGTAAGCTAGTATGCTAGTGTGATGCGCTACAAAAAATCGTCAGTCTGCTTTCATGGATACCTTTCCTCGGTCTATCCTTGCTGTTTTCCGACAAGTGTCGCTCGCTTCCTCGGTACGGGAAAAGGTAATGATCGCGTATAACATACGTGCTTGGTGCTGTCTGATATCACAGCTAGGACTTACAGTGGAATCCTTCATGCTTGTAGTTCTTATGAACACTTGCCTACCTATCAATCGTCGTGTATCCCAGTCCTTTGTCTATGTAAGAGATAAGATCTTGGGAATTACAGTACTGAGCGCTACTCTAGAGATGCCAATGTGCCCGCTGCCAATTCAGGTGAGCATTACGCAGAGCGAGCTATGCACTTATACCAGTACTATGCTAAACTTGCTTCATTTATTCTATCGTGCAAATTTGGTATCGTATTGCCATTTCACATTTTCATGTTTTTCAGATGTTACCTGGAAGCTCAAGTCAGGTGCGTGTCTTTATGTTGCCTTTTCTTCATCCCATATCTGCAGTGAGCTAATAATAATAACCAGACCCCTGGCAGACATGTGTCGAGACGTACTAGCGTACGACATCTTTGCTTCCAGGGCAGAATCCATGGCAACGGGTCGCCGTTTATGGCGGGGTACTTCCTATTGGCACTGTACTAGCAGCTCAATACAGAGTATCTTTCTACACTAAAAGACTTTCTGTATCAGTCTTCTTACCTGTCCCTGTAGTACACTTTACTAGCCAGCATTTACTATCTCGTACGCCTAACGAGATCTTCCAAACATAGAAAAACACAAGATACACCACCCAAAATATGTCAAAATCGTAGCATTTTGCTTTACGGAACATAAGCGAACGGCACAGCAGCCGGCGAACTACTAGAAGGAGATCGGTGTAGAATAGCGGTAGACACTCGAGTATACTGGTGGCTTGGACCCTGCTGTTAGGTCCGTTTCTGGCCGACGCTTACTGCGCCTTGCGCGCGCATCACCACCGTCAACATGGATACAGAGTGATCACCAGCCACGTTTTCTGAGCCCCGCGAAGGCACTTCTGTTTCTGCTGGCTCACTTACTGCCCCTCCTGCACAGCCAAATCCATGGGTTGCCTCCGGACCGGATAACACGCTGCAAACACGTGGGTGATATAGACAGATCCCACACATCAATGCTAGTCTATGAATTTTTTGGTAAAATGACACCGAGGAAAGAAAGAAAATAGCATCTAACTAAGCTTTCTGGAATGAGACATGTCTCTAAAGCTACATAATTCCTGACCTAAAGTAAATCAACCATCCAACTCAGTACTCTAGTCGGCCGCGAACCGTCCGCAATTGTCTAAGACATGCTTACATACCTATGCACTGCAACACAACCGACATTCAAAATTCGGCCCCGACATTGGGGCAAATTTGCATCTTCTGCACTACTTGGGCGCTTAGGTGCATTTCTATTTTCCTCGGCTACCGTAGAATTCCTCTTTTGGGAAAAATCTTTTCCCTCCCTCTCACGCTTCTCTTACTCAGTTGCTAACTCTCCGCAGCTCTGCAACTCTCTGGATGGGTTACACAGCAGTATGTGTATAAGCTGCAAGTCATCATGGGTAAGTAGGTAGGCAGGCAGGTATAAATAACGGAGAGGATGCAGGTAACGTATGTTTGCATGTTTGGTAGGTAGTAGTAGTATCTCCGGCAATTGCAGAAGACTGAAATGAAGAAAATTTTACAAAAAATTTTCCATTGTCATCTGGTGAACACACGGTTAAACGGGTTACCTATCAAGATGTTGCAACGACTCATACCCGAACCGAGACAGGTAACTACATGCCATATTCTTCATATGCTTTCTATCTAGGTAGGATCTTAAAGGTTCTATGACCTGAGCAGTGTCTAACAGCTACTAACTGCTTCCCTGAGGCATCCTGGCCAGTGTCTGTTATATCTTGCTGCTTGAAATTAACAGATTAATACTTGTACGATACATAGCATCAGACCATAGAAGACGGGATAGCGTATGAAGCTTGAATGAAGACAATTTAAAGTCGAAAGGACATCGAACACTTGATCACTTGAAAAATCCTAATTTCGCTCCTGCATATGTATTCGACGAACAAACAGTAAGCGATATTTCTTTTAGGAGGAACAGCAGAAAAAAGGTTGTATAGACTTCATTCAGAGATTTGTCACCCGGTCCATAAAAGATCTAGACACATGAGATCAACCCTCGACCTTATGTCTGGCTTTTGATTCTCCAGTAGATGCCTAATTTAGGTATATATGAGTATGTACGCATATCTAACATCCAGGCTGGATGATAAATCCTATCCGCGTCTCCTAGTCCCCAACACTTGCTCTTATTCACGAACAGTGAAAGACAGCTACCACTTATCCACCCTCTGCCGCACAATCTGCCTCTCTCTCCCCCTCTCCCTCTCTCTCTTTCGTGCATACGCACACGGCATGCATACCACATACGCTGGACTACAAACACCTAACCAAACCTCTTCTCAAACTTCTTCAACATGCCCGTAACCCCCCTCTCCAGCCGTTCGGCGTTCTGCCCCAACTTACTATGCCCCCCTTCCGGCTTGGGCTTATAGTCCGCATATTTCGCAGCATGCTCCTGCTCCGTGGGCCTATACACCTGCTGATGAATCCCGTAATCCGCGCCCGCAGGCGTCTGCGCCGGCGCCCCGTAGCTGAACTGCGCGTACCCGCCGGGAGGCGGCGGGGGTAATCCCGGGCTTTGGACTGCCGGGGGAGGCGTGTGCTGGTACTGCTGCTGTTGTTGATATTGATTTTGAGAATGAGGGAGTTGGGTGCTGGGTGGTGGAGGAGGAAAGCCGGGCGAACCCGGGAAGTTGGCGCCGTACGGACTTGTCAGGCCCGGCGATGCTAGACCTGCTGCGGGCATTGTTGATGAGCGCTGCAGATGGGCGAACTGCGGCGGCGGCATGCCTGGACTGCCTATTAACCCCGGCGTAGGAGGCATGCCTGGACTCATTGGGCCCGGGTGCACTTGCGGCGGTGGTCCCGGCATACTTGGGGCGGCTGGTGGAGCAGAGAACGTCGTCTGGCCGTAGCCGGGTGTGAAAGGCGCCCCGTGATCGCGCGCTAACGCCGCAGCTAGAGGATTATGGCCGTCCTCTTCGGGTGGTGGCGGCGTCTTCTCGCGATGTTGGTATTTTTCCGCTTCAGGGGGGGCAGCTGGGTTATACGCCATTGGCACAAAGCTCGCCGGCGACTCATTTCGGCCGCTCGACGACGTGGTTGGTGGCGGAGCAAAAGACGGGATGTTGCTGGCTTGTGGCTGCTGAATCCGCGGGTCTGATATAGCAGCTTTCTCTAGTTTTTGAACCAGCGGGTTCACGTCCTGGGAGTGATTGTGCACGTGTGATGGCGGAGGAGCTGGCTCGTCGGCCACCTCGACTTGAGAAGCGGGCAATACCCTCCTGACGCCGTCCACAAATTGGAGGGCGTCGGTTTGAGTCCAGAAGTAAATGTCGAGGGAGTGTAGCTTATAATGGTACTTGTTTTCGTTCCGCGGGTCATATGTAGGGAGATGCCACTGGCTTGCGTCTATCGGAGGCCCCGCAACGCCCTCGACCGTGATGCTGACGAGACATTGTTGCTTGTATGAGTAGCGGACGTGTGTTCTGTCTAAGACTGTTCGGCACACCTGTTAAAATCTACTACGGCTCCCACTCATTGGCATCCGATTCATGGGTATGAAATGCACTTACATCCGTCAAAAGCGTCTTGGTCGTCCGTGCCCGGCTGGTTTGCGATCTCGATACGCGCCCGGCGTTGGCTCGCATTCTCAAACAGATAAACATACGACCCTTTATCGAAGCGGTGATGAGGGGGACTGGTAGTAGGTGGCGCGTAGAAATAATGAATGTCCCCAAAACTGCTCAAGAAGAAAGCTCACTGATCAGTCACACGTCCTGTTGAGACTTGGTGAAGCTCCTGAGAACGAACTTACAGGGTCGCAACGTTCTCCTCACCAGGGCGGACTGCCATCTTCTTCGCGACTTGAACTTTCAACCAGATCGTTACTTTAGCAGAGGCAAGAATATAAGTACGCGATATCGGAGACAACACACACAGTGCCCTGTAATAATTATAAGAGATATCACAATAGAGAGCCAGAGCTCAGAAATAGTCTAGAGTTCGGATGATCGTGTAGAGAACCAGCTCAACACGAAAGGAAGCAAAAGGTAGCAAAAAAGTATAGGGAGGAGAAATTGCTGTTAGCTGTAGCTATTACCTATCATAGCTCTCTATGTCATCGGCGGAACAGACGAATTAAAACCCCATTTCAACCCGGTATGGCGCTGACTTTGTCGGCGCTTAACTGTCCAATATCCCACGTTGTACGACTGCTATGGTGGGGTCAAGGGTGGTTTAAGGGTGATCTTGGACTGGCGTAAGAAAATTGGCGGGGTTAAGGGGAGCTGTACGTACAGGTACTTACGTAGGATAGAATCTAAGACCATCTAAGACATTGGATGTCTAGCTGGTCCGTGCATTAGCACTGGCCGTAGACAGTCACTTGTGGTTTGTACCTAGCGGGCTGCGCTGTGACCCACTAGAGGCGGCCCCGGGGGCTCGGGCGGAATTGTCGGCGCTGTAATTCTTCCCTTCCGACCAAATTTCCAATTCCCCGAGTCGCATGCACGGTTGCATGCCCATTGGATTGAATGATTCAAAGGTCCCCAAAATAGCCAGCCAAGAAGCTCGTGACGGCTTCATTGAACGTCACGATCACAATACATACCCGAACAAACCGAAAGCTACCTATTAATAGGGGTAGGCGATCAATACGGCAGCTCTAGGAGCATAAATCTTCAAAATTTCCGGGCGGCCATACACCGACCTCGAAATCTTCGAACGAAACACAGCGGCAGCCATCGCCGTCAACATACATCCAGCCCACTGGGCACCACGCATATCTATCTCCTCAATCCCAAACCAGAGCACACATATATATATATATATATACCATAGATACTACCTACCCGCCGCAAGCGGCCCAAAACCGTCGTCAAAATGGGCTTCTCCAGCGTCGTAAACATGGCCTCGCACCTCCAAAACGCCTCCCGCGCCCGCCTAGGCCTAACCTCAGTGCCACACACAAAAATCAACCTCGGCGTAGCCCTGGCCTTACACAGAGCAGGCTTCATCTCCTTCGTGACGCGCGGCGACGCCTACCCGCCGGATCCCGCGACAATCTCGACCTACGAGCCCGAGCCCCTAACGAGCGCGAACGTAGCCAGGCAACGTCTCTGGCTGGGGCTGAAATACATAAACAACGACCCCGTCCTGCGGCGCTGCAGCGCCATCTCCACGCCCAAGCGCACCGTCACGGCGAACCTGGCGGCGCTGCAGAGGCTTTGCAGGGGGTTCGACGCGAGCTATCAGAAGGGGCTGAATCTGGGGGAGTGCATGTTCGTCATGACGGATCGGGGCACGCTGGAGATTAGGGAGGCTGTGGAGAGGAAAGTTGGGGGCTTGCTTTTGTGTCGGGCTGGTCCTTAGGGATAAGAAAAGGGAAAAAGAAAAGAAATAAAAAATAATTGAAGAGGAAGGGAACAAAAAATTTAAGGGATAGAACGGGGAAGATAGACCGATGAAGCAAGAGAAGGAAGGAGTTGGGATGGGATCCGCCGCATGAAATTCGAAAATGGTCGGATTTCAAAGATTGGTTGGGTTTCTTTCTCATTCAAGAGATCCCCAAGATCTATCTCCCCACAAGGGCAAGATGAAGCAAAGAAAGAAGGCGGTCAGGCATGGGGAGTAAAGGAAGCTCCCTTTCATGATTAGCATGACGCAAACCCGCCCTGTGCTCCTCACATCACACTCTACGACGATGTAAGAGGACAAAATGTACATATATTTTTGTATGGTTAGACGTTTTATATTTCTAGGCGGCTCTCCCTCGTCAATTAACAGAAGGAAGTGTAGCAGCTAGTTCAGGCATCATGAAATATGCTGTACGATAAGATATTGCTCCATGGCTAAATGTTCGAACTCTTGTCTGAGTTATGAAGAAATTAAGACGTCTAGTTCTCATGAGCGAGTGAGTGAGTGATAGCAAGCGGTTTGGAATTTGGCGGTTGGAATAAGGGCAGCGGAGGAAGGTAAGCTGGACGTATAGCGCCAACTCAATCCTCGGCATTTGCTCAGCCATTTGATCGTACTTCACGTAGAAAAACGAACTCGACTTTTCATCTCAAAATTTCCTATACCCTTGGCATAGTCACGTTCGAACATCAGTCAAAACGTGTAGTAAAAAGGTATGGTATCCATTCTCGCTAAACTCTACAAGCAATGCCTATGCCTATGTCTGTCACTCTGTCCACAACGACTCCCCCACTGCTCCCCTCAACAAGGACATCCCCTCTGCATGTGGATCAATTCAAGGCTCGCAACTCTTGTCCATCACTCAGCTCAGGCCTCCTACCAGTCTATTTTTACAGTAGACGTCCGTGTTTCCTTCAAGAATGCAAAACAGACTACTCCTACAACAATCAACACCAGGGTAATGAGAGAGTCCAACTCCCTGCTCCAAAGAAAGAAGTAGAAAAAAGGGTCCCTATAAAACTCCGATTCAAAGAGTACAAAAGGGGGGGTTTTCAGCCGTGAATTTCACAGCCTTAGAATAAAGTATAACGACGAGATGTAGAGGGTATCAAATAATTCTCTCGTCTGGGAAGAACCTTTTTTTCTAATCGTGGCGTGGTGGAGTAATAATTGAATCGAATTTTGTGACTGACAGCTTTCTTTCGAAATTGGTACTCGTACCGGTGGCCTCGACCTCGACACTAGTGAGATGTATCACCCGTACCATTTGTAGTTGCTTTTCCATTGGTATCGATCGTATCGATTGCACCATCTAGAGTTGTGATTTCACTCGACGTTTCCTAGCTATCAGCGATTTTCTCTTCTGGCGTCGGGGGTTCCTTGACTGTCTCGGGACCGTTGCCACTCGGTTCTTCTATTAAGTAACCATTAGAGCCGTTAGATTGAGCGAAGCTTTCTTGTTCTTCGACTTCTTTAGAGTCTGTAGACAGGGCTTGTTCGCTAGGTTCTTCGACTTCTTTGCCTTCTCGGATAATATCCTCGATGTCCTCGACCTTCATTGGGTCCTCGCTGACAACCGGAACAGGCGCAACAGGGTCAGACACTTTTGCCTGGGGTTTTTCTTCAGGTACGTTTTCAGCCTCGGCAGCCTCTGCGTCTTCCGAAGAGGGGGCACTGGCTGCAACAGCAGTGTCTGCAGATGTCTTTGCAGTCTCAATTATCTCCTCAGCCGTTTCCTCTTGAGCAACAACCGGAGCAACGTCTTTGGCAGTAATAACAGTGTCTGCAGATGTCTTCGCAGCCTCGATAATCTCCTCAGCTGTCTCCTTTTGCGCGACGATAGCAGTAACATCTTTCGCTGTGGGGGCAGCCGCTGTCTTCTCACCCTCAACGAGAGGAGTTTCGGCAGTATCAGTCGATTTCTTTGCACTCTCAATAGCTTCTTCGGCGGTTTCAGCCTGGGCAACAGCGGGTGCAATCTCCTTTGCAGTAGGCCGTTCCTTGGCTGCTACTGGCTTGGCACTATCCTTCGCCGCTCTTGCTTGAGTAGACGACGCTTGAAGCTTGGTTACGACTTTCTTCGCATTCCTCTCAACATCTTTGCTGTCTGGCTTCTTGAGCGGAGCATTCTGTTTTCGTGGCGGGGTGACAGGTGCCTTGTCTGAAGTCTTTTTAGCACTGCTCTGGGTTGGCCGCATCATACGGGCCAAAAAGCTCTCATCGACTTGACTCTCCCTCTTTGGAGGATGCGGTTCTTTGGTTTCCTGTTTCGGTGGAGGTCCTATGCTCGGACGAGAACGGCCAACACTCGAAGGTTTATGCTTCAAAGTCTTCGAAGTCGTGGTGCCGACGGTAGAGACGCTATTCCGACTGGGCGATCTATGCGCAGTGACGTTCGCGGACAAGTTCTGGACGTTACCAGATGTCCTTGACAGAGATTGTCTGGGTGCAGGCGCAGGTGCTGTATTGCCGCTCCCAAATTTCTGGGCCGATGAAGCGGTATGCGTCGTGAGGGAGGAGGGTAGCTTGACTGGCCGAGTAGGCGACTTAGGCTTTGGCTTTACAAACCCCGTATTAGACAAAGCTGGGTTAATTGGAGCTGGCTTAGATGCTGGAGTCTTCGTGACAGTGCCCTTCTTGAGATTCGCAGAGCTTGCAGCCTTGTTGAGTGGCTTTCCATTGGTTCCATTGAGAGCCTTTAGGTTCATAGAGCTTGCAGCTTTGGTGATTTCTCTTCCATTGGTAGACTTAGTCGCCAAGGTTGACCGCGAAGCCCTCGTGGTAAGTTTGGGTGTCGATACAGGAGTCGCCGCCTTGGAAGTTGGTTTCGTGGCACCAGAAGCCTTAGTTGTAGTCGTAGTTGCCGGAGTAGCGCTCAGGGCATCACTAATGCCTTCATTGAAGACAGTGCCGCCTAACCGAGCTGCGGATGACTGGGTAGGGTCGCCGGAAAGCATCTTAGTTTTGGGCTCTTCCTCGTCTATGACCTTGTCCGGGTTTGCATTGGGAGCAATGTTGGGGGAAGTCTTGGGAGACGTCTTGGGAGAGGGTTTGGCATCCTTTCTGGGAGAGGTTGGTCTGACTGGGGTGTCCTGGCTTGGAGACTCAGGTATAGCCTCGTGGGACAGATTTGTCTTGAAAGAAGAGACCGTGTTTGTGGGCATCTTGTCAGAAAAGACGTCTGCCTTGTCGGAGACGAGCTGAGGCGTGCTGGTGTCGGTGTCGTTGCTGAGCTTCCGACGGCTTGACACAGATACGGAATCTTCGCTAGGCTCTCTTCTTAGGCCTATTCTGCCGTCCTTCTCGACAGCAACAAACGATGTTCGGACTTTGGACAGAGGACGAGGGGATGCAGAGGGAGAAGGGGTTCCTAGTAACACAGAATATGACCTGTTAGCTATGCTGGGCCAAAGAAAAGATAGTTATAAGTGGTGCCCCTGATAGAGCTGCCGTCGTGACGTATGTTACGATAACGAGTGTTGACGATCTTTAACCCAAAGCTGAAGTGGAGAATCAAAGTAGAGCACTTGAGGCGAACAAAAGGGGATGACTATGTATGTAGTTGACGGGGAAAATGATGTAGCTTGTGATACGGAAGGTAAGAGTGCCCGAGGTACGTAGACACAGCACAGTAGTACCTAGATCTCGTAGTAGGTACGATCGGCTCTGGAGGTATTATGACGCTGGTCCGTGTTGAGCCGGGAAAGGGGCTGGTCTGGCTAGTCCCAAAGCTAAAAAGCGCTGGGGGGAGGAAAAAGAAAGAGGCTCACCGAGACCGCCGGGCCCAGGAGACCTGCCTCTATCTGGCACCCCATCACCCTTCTGCTCGAACATGGCGCGAAGGTTCCTGACGCCCGACATGGTGACAACGTGTTCGAGTCGGGTTGAGAGAAAGGGTGGGTAGGTAGCTCTCGTAGCTGTAGCCGTAGGCTGCTGTGTCGCCGCGACTATGCAGAGTTGCAGTGGGCGGTGTGTAAATGGGCGTATGTAACTTGACTTTGAGCTACCTTAACACTAGACAGGCGGGTAGTCGGTCAGTCAATCAGTCAGTCTCTCCCTTCTCGGTCGAGACAGTTGCCCGCAGATCGGAACGGAGCAGCGCAGAAGCTGCTCGTCGTTGACCCGAAGCGACTGCCTCTTATGCAAGGGTTGAGTGAGTACGCTGCTCAAGTGCGTTGTAGTGTTTCTTTTTTGGGTTCGGTTGCTCGATCGCTCTTGTATGCTGAGAGTTTTGCGAGACGTCGAAGAGCGGTGGGTTGTCGGCCTTTACTTAATGAAGCTTGTTCGGCTAGTCCAGGGGTAAGACAATGCGGTAAAACGCCAATGTCAACTACACAGAATGGGTATGATGCGGGCGGCAGTACTGCGACGGTGGAGGAAAGACATAGATTAAACGGTAAAATGTGCAAGGACGAAGAAGAAGAGAATTGAAGTATGCGCGAAGCAGGCTTGAGCACCTAAGAATTCAAGGTAACTACTTAAGACGCTGTCGTTTCGAAACAGTGGGAGGAAGGGGAGCATATAAAGACAGCTGGTCAAATTCATGCGATGCTGCTCGGGTTATGGGGTCCTCAGTGGTGGGATGTTGTCGTCTTAGTGCACCCTTTTCCAGCGTAGGTCGGCAGGGTAGCCGTCGGTAGGCCGAGGAGGAGAGGGTCCGCCTTTAATAAATTAGGGTCAGTGATTAGGGAGATGACACACCCAGAACAAGCTGCCCAGTGCTTTCAGGGGCTTGCAGCAACTATGTAGCAGGCCCAGTTTGTTTCGTCTAGGTGCTTCCCACCCTCTCACGCAGCACACAAGACACTCAACATAGTGATATTGGAGAAGGTTGGTGCAGTACCTGAATAGGGAGGTAGGAGGAGGTGAGGGGATGGTGTACAGAACGGTTCATCGCCAGCTACTTATCTGATGTACACTGCCGTGGATGGTTTGACACATTCTTCTTGGGAACCGTTCAAGACCTCCTATTGGTGACTGAGGTTATCTGAAACCATCGGCTTCACTGGACACAAAGACACCTTCTCGATTTCGGATGTCAACAGTAAACAACGCTCCCTAGGCTACCTAGAATGGACTGGCTAGCGGAATACCGGATTATTCGTAAGGCGTTCGCAGGAAGACCACGGGAATCTCGGGTCAGCACCCCGCGTGTAAATAGTCTGAGTGATAGAACTAATAAACGCCAACTAATCTTTCAAGCTTCCACATGCCAGAAATAGGCTGGCTGAGCGCTTCCAATTTGGCCTTCCGCCGAGGAATATAAGAAGCGAACGTCACCAACCAAATCCATTCAGGTTGAAAGCACATCCACCCTATGGGCTAGCTACATAGGCTGCCGAAGTATCGAGCGCTTATGACAAGAGATCTCAACGCAAGAAGAATATCTACCATTCTTTTCATCCATACTAATGAGAAGAACCGTATAAGTGATATGCGCCGCAGCTTACAGAATAATAGGTTAGAATAAGGTATTTGTCTTTATTTCTTCCCGCGTCTTACAATGCCTACCGAGAAAACCTGCAGGATGCAGCTCGGTTGCATCCGCCAGTGAAGCTGCAGCAACATGCATAAAACTAAACGATGCATCGACTCGAACTGCAAGAAATAATACCTTTTCTACCCTTGCCCGAAAATCAGAATGATTACCTAGGTATTTATTGTCTTCTAGGACGCTGATGAGCACATAATTATTTCTTTTCTATTTTGCCCAGTTGGAAGTTTGGCACGAGCGAAATACCTTGATTAGTTCATTTAAAAAAGAATCTAATTCATTGGAATGGAGTTACACAGGCAAGTCCACAACCCCTACCATACTTTATTAGAGTGGGCACCCCCGGTCTCTCCCACCCTTACTTACCCCGAAACGCCAAACTGTTTTCGCTCCGATATGCGGAGAATTCCATGAATTGCAATCCCAGTCTCCCGAGCCAACCCCACTACAGCTCGGGTAGGCGCGCATCAAAGCTCGAAGAAATCATGGCTCCGTAACCGCTGGTGACACCCAATACTTTTTTTTCGGTTGGCCGTCATTGCTTGCTTGTTTGCGTGCTTCGAGATTGCATGCGCATTAACGCCCATCTTCTTCACTTATAGTACCCGGTACTCCTAGCTGCGAGCGGTTGAGGCCATCGTAAATAGTCAATTGACTTTATTTATTCACGATGGCGTCCCGCGTCCTCAGAATCGGTCAGTAAGGTAACCAATTGGCCTTCTACGACCAACCCCACCGCCCCAGGAAGTAGGGAGAAAAGAAGACCGCCAACGGCTAACTTGGGGGAAATGCAGGCCTTATTCCGGGCGATGGCATTGGACGTGAAGTGATTCCCGCAGGTCGGCGTATCTTAGAGGCCCTCCCTTCGTCGCTTGGCCTCAAATTCGAGTTCACCGACCTCGATGCCGGCTTCGAGGCCTTCCAGAAGAGCGGCAACGCACTGCCCAAGCGTACCGTCGAAGTATTAAAGAACGAATGTGATGGTGCGCTCTTCGGCGCCGTGTCTTCGCCTACAAAGGCGGTCAAGGGATACTCGTCGCCAATCGTATGTTGCCGCCGTCCTACATTATCTCGCGCTCTCCCTACATCGTGGTTGCTTCGAGGCAGTACCCCGAGCTCTTCCTACCTACGTCGCCCGGCTCACTAACCATACCCATTAACGCGGAACAAATAGGTTGCTCTTCGCAAGAAGCTCGACCTATACGCCAACGTGCGTCCCGTCAAGACGGTCGCGACGGCCGCCAACCCCATCGACATGGTCATCGTGCGCGAGAACACCGAAGACCTCTACGTGAAAGAGGAGCGCACGCTCAACGATCCGGCCCACGGCGGCGTCTACGCCGAGGCCGTCAAGCGCATCTCGGCGCGCGCCTCCACGCGCATCGCCTCCATGGCCGGCGAGATCGCCCTGCGCCGGCAGAAACTCCGCGACTCCGGCGCGGGTCCCAAAAGCATCCATAAGTCGCCCCTGGTGACCATCACCCACAAGTCCAACGTGCTCTCGCAGACCGACGGCCTCTTCCGCAGCTGCGCCAAGGACGCCCTCGCCGACCCGCGCTTCGCCGACGCCGGCGTCGCCGTCGAGGAGCAGATCGTCGACAGCATGGTGTACAAGCTGTTCCGGCAGCCCGGGTCCTACGACGTCATCGTCGCGCCGAATTTATACGGCGACATCCTCTCGGACGGTGCCGCGGCGCTCGTCGGGTCGCTGGGCCTCGTGCCCAGCGCCAACGTCGGCTCGGGCTTCGCCATCGGCGAGCCCTGCCACGGCTCGGCGC
Organism: Xylaria sp. FL0043; assembly: GCA_022578865.1. Taxonomy (NCBI): domain Eukaryota; kingdom Fungi; phylum Ascomycota; class Sordariomycetes; order Xylariales; family Xylariaceae; genus Xylaria; species Xylaria sp. FL0043. Next base: position 103,461 of record MU397293.1, read on the forward strand.
CCGACATCGAGGGCAAGGGCATCGCGAACCCCATCGCGACGCTGCGCAGCACGGCGCTCATGCTCGAGTTCCTCGGCGAGGAGCAGGCTGCGGCCAAGATCTACGCTGCTGTCGATGCGAATCTCGAGGAGGCGAGGCTGCTCACCCCTGATCTCGGCGGTAAGGCTACGACGGAAGAGGTTGTGGATGACATCCTTAAGAAATTATAAGCGCCCGGTCGATCCAGTGGCTATAGTTGGCTATAGTGGGAAACTGTACATGGAAATAGATGCACGAGGGTGGAAAAAGGTGATCAATCCATATCCGAGAGGGAATACAATCGCTCAGGTTTGTAAAATTTGGCCATATACTGGAAAAATTCTCCAATAGATAAGAAAACGAGGTATGCATGATGGATATGGTAGCGGAAAAGGGAGATAGGTACGAGGAGCCCAAAAAGATTTATAGGGTGAATAAAAAGCCACAAATGAATGAATGAATAGACGCGACAGTATCCTTGGAAAAGAATACCCTGCCATACCCTATTCTAGCCTCATTCATATGTGCTCCGGGGAAGCAGAACAGTAATATGTAAAATATGTGAATGATGTAAGGGTCCAAGGGGTTTATCATTTCTCGGGATACCCACCCTAAAAATGAAACAGAGTGACCGAGAAAGGGAACGATTAGCTGAGAGTGGTAATTGTCTGATTCATTTCATGATCCTTTCTGTCAAGGCTACATCTGCTTTTCGCTCTCTGCTTTCCTTGGCACTGAAAGCAGCAGCAATAGTACAGCACCGCCTGTCCCGGACCTGTATGATTTTATATACACGTGACACCTTGTCTCGTATTTTCCCGTCCTGCCTCGCCTGTCTTTCCTTGCATTCCCTTGACCTGCGTATCCTTCATTCTTTCTTCCGTTCGTTCCAGGTCTTCGGCGTTGATTTTCATCTATCATGTAAAATAATTCGTTCATCAGCGTTGTTATTACATCGCCCTTATATAGTCTAGTCTATACATATCGGGCGTTGGCAGTCCACGCGATGTGTTCGCGTTTGATCTCCTGCCTTGTACTGTTCTGTTCCCATCCCTGTGATTTCTGGTGTAGAATGTCACCAGAGGGTAAGATGTGCCGGACCCCTTAACATGCTATTGCGTGGGGATACAGGCTGCGGGATGTGGTGTTTTGGAAAAGTTCCTGTTTTGCTGCTGATTACTTGCGGGCAGCCTCCAGTTCCTTTTGGTACTTGGCGACTAGCTCCTTTCTATTGAGGGAGATGAGTTAGCAAACTAGATTGATCACCTCGATCAAGAGAGTACAGAGACACCTGTGAGGAAGATATGAGAAATAAAGCGACTTACTGTAAATGTGGTGGCGCAGGAGCATAGTGGCTAAACTCCATGCTAAACTCGCCCTTACCCTGCGACGCAGCGCGCAGCTGTGTCGCAAAGCCGAACATAGAGTTCAAGCTGACGTCGCAGAGCAGTGTGAAGTCTTCGCTGCCGATTTCGGTGTCGATGATGGTGGCGTTGCGCTTGTTCATGAGCATGAGGATGTTGCCCTGGAACTCGTTGGGCGCCATGATGGTGGTCTTCATCAGGGGCTCGAGGACCTGGCCGCCGGCCTCGTGGAACACTTTCTTGAAGGCCATCTGGGCCGCTAAGCTGAAGGCGAAATCTGAGGAATCTGTGACGTGTGTCGCACCGTCGTTGACGACCATCTTGGTGCCAATGACCTTGTGGCCGAGCAGCGGTCCTTTCTCGCAAGAGATTTCAAAACCCTTGCCGCAGGCAGAGATAAACTTGTCGGGAATGACACCACCAACGACTTGGTTCTCGAAGACATTCTTGTCGGGCACGTCGTTGGGCTCGATCCAGCCAACGACGCGAGCATAGTCACCTGGTCCACCGGTCTGTTTCTTCAGGAGATAGTCGAAATCCGCCCTCTGACCGATAGTCTCGCGGTATGCGACTCGGGGCTGGCCTGTAATGCAGTCCACCTTATACTCTCGGCGCAGACGCTCTACATAAATTTCAAGGTGCAATTCACCCATGCCGGATATGATGGTCTCTTCACTCTCTTCGTCGACTGTTAATCTGAAGGTAGGATCCTCGCGTTGGAATCGGTTCATTGCTTTACTGAAGTTGTCTGCATCCGTGCTTTTCTTGGGCTTGATGGACAGCGACATGACCGCATCAGGCACGAACATGGAAGACATGGTGTAGGGCAAGTTTCCATCTGTGAACGTATCACCGGAGGCGCAGTCAACGCCAAACACGGCGCAAATCTCTCCTGCTCCGACCTCGTTCACGTCCTCCATCTCATTGGAGTGCATACGCACAATTCGAGGAATTCGCACCTTCTTGTCGTTCCGCGAGTTGAATAGGTATGTACCCTTTTTTAAGGCACCTTGGTACACTCTGATGTAGGTAAGCTGACCATAATTGTTTTCTTCCAACTTGAATGCTAAACCGACAAACGGAAGAGAGTTGTAGGGTACGAGTTGAGTCTCAGCCTCTCCTTTACTCTTGTCTAGAGCGATATTCTTGACATCGCTGGGGTTCGGTAGATAATCACAGACAGCGTCTAGCATTGGCTGGATGGACTTATCAGCCAAGGCGGAGCCCATCATGACGGGGGTGAACTTGAGAGCAGTCGTCGCCCGACGGATGGCAGCCATGATTTGCTCCGGTGTAGGCGTCTGTTCTTCCAAGAACATCTCGGCAATCTCGTCATCCACATCCGCCAGCTTCTCGATCAGAACCTGTCGCTTCTCTTCGGCAAATTCCTTCAGGTCTTCGGGAACATTGTCTTCCACCCTCACAATGGTTCCCTTGGGTCCTTCAGTGTAGATGGATCTCATGTGGATAAGGTCAACTACACCCTTAAACTGGTCCTCAACACCAATGGGTATTTGTATGGCTGCAGCGGGGATCTTCAGCTTGGAATTGATCTGCTCAACTGCCTTCCACGGATTGGCGCCCATGCGATCCATCTTGTTCACAAAACTTATCCGCGGGACGTTGTAGCGCTTCATCTGTCTGTCGACGGTAACGGTCTGGGACTGGACACCGCTCACGGCGCAGAGAATCATCACGGCACCGTCTAGCACTCGCAGGGCACGCTCGACCTCGATTGTGAAGTCAATGTGGCCGGGGGTATCAATCAAGTTAATGTGATACGTCTCTTCTTGTCCATTCTCAACCTTCTTCCAGTCACAGAAGGTAGCAGCAGACTGAATGGTAATGCCCTTTTCTCGCTCGAGTTCCATGGAGTCCATCTTAGCGCCGGCGCCGTCACGACCTCGAACCTCGTGTATCGCCTTGATACGACCGGTATAGTATAGAACTCGCTCGGTAACAGTGGTTTTTCCGCTGTCAATGTGTGCCTATAGGGTTCGGTGCGGTCAGTACACATCGCTCTTTCGCTCCCGTCGGCTTCCATATGACTGTCTGAGGACAGGCAGAGACGCACTGCAATACCAATATTCCGCACTTTCGACAGTCGCTTCTTCTCTTCGGGGCTCATTTTCTCGAGGACAGCTTCGGGTGTAAGATTTGCAGCTTGTTCGGCGGCTCGCTTAATACTATATTGAAAATGCGGACTTCCGGTCAGCAAACCACAGGCCAATAGCTCATGAATCGCATGGACAGGAATGTCGCCTTACGCGGCACCGGCCGCAGCACTAGCAGCCGCATATCGAGGTCCCGTTAAACTGAAGTATCGTCTTCCTTCGACGCGCAACGGGGCGACGATGAACTGGGTGGGAGCTCTTGCGGTAAAGGCTCTCGAGGCGGTGTTCAGCTTCGACCGGCCTGCCCTTGTGGCGAGGATGCGGCTGTCATTGAGAACAGCAATAGCCCGTTGCACCCTCATCATAAAAGAGAAATATCTATAACACAAAAAATTGAAGGGGAAATGAACACTACAACAACCCGAGAGGCAAAGCTAAGTTTGCGCAGTAAATGAAACGGACGAACGATTAAAGATTTCGATAACCAGGCCCCCTGAAATTTTTAGCGGGTTCGCATGGGCTGTTCAGCGAATCAGGTAACAGCTATAGCGGGGGATAACCGCTAAGCGTGTACCTAGATACATTGACGAAGAGACATGTGCATGTTTAGGTGACTACTCCAACTGGAACCACACTACATCCGTTATATCATGATGTTACCATACACACACAGCGGCACCATCTTCATACTGCATACCAAGTTCGTGGTAGTATGCCTGGCTAAAGTGTATGTACGCTATGAATATAGGTCCTGCCGTTTCCATGCACATTCCTTATTAATGTATGAACTTCCAATATACTTATCTTGATTAACGCTTGCTCAGATATATCTGTCTAACAGTATCTACCCAGAATTTTCAATATACAACGGGACGGGGCTTCGTTTTTCGACCCAGTCTAATCAATGTGCCCAATTGACCCCTTGATTATGCCGTATTTGAGTCATTCATCCATACGCCTCATACCCCAAGAGAAATAAATACGGCAAGTTATTAAAACAGGAGAAACGCGCCGCCGCCAAGCATCATCAAGCCCATGCTCGCTCCCATCACAGCGATCTGCGTGAAGTCGAGAGCCGGGGTAAGTGAGCCTGCGCTGTCATTGTCACCGTTGCCGCCTCCGCTGCTCGAGCTCCCGCTTCCGCTTGAACTTGAACTTCCAGTCCCGCTACCGCTCAGGTCCTTAAACCCTTTAGCTGCGTTGTAGTTTGGCTCAGAGCTCGGTCCGGTATTGGCAGCATCTTGACTTGGCGCCGGCGTCGACGAGGGGATGCTGGCCGACTGACTTGCGAATGCGACTACATTTGAAGTCGTGGCGTTGAAGTCTGTTTGAGCAATGGCGATCTCATTGTTTTCGAGGTCATATACCACGTATGCTGATCGGAGGAACGTATCTCCAAGCAAGAAAGGCTCGCCTTGAGAGGTACTGGCGGTGCTAAAGTTCTGAATGCCGAACTGACAAGCATCCTGTCCCGCGAATTGGCTGCCGGAGGGGAATTTAGCGTAGAGGGGAATGGCCAACTCATCCATTCCGACATTGACGACGGGACCTCCATCTCCCCCGAAGCCGAAAGAGAAATACCCGGTGCTCTTAGCATAATCACAAGGAATGAGAGGCAGTCCTGTGCCGTCGACGTTCGTGACCTCAACGCCGACTTCCGTCCAAACCTGCTCGGCAATATCCTGTGGGAGGTAGCTAAATGTAGTGCCGGAATCGAGCACAACCGGAATAGGGAAGGATGCTGAGGAGAGCGAATCGTTCCCTGAAGAGGAGTGGGCTTCCAGCGACGTCAACCTCACTTGGAATGCAGTGTAGTTTCTGGCCTGTTCGTTTATGTCGATACTGACGCGGACAAGATCGCCCATGTACTTGTCTGTGTCAACACCTCCGAACAGGATGTTTCCTTTGCTGGCTTCCAGATCGTTCAGCCAAAGACTGTAAGCGTTGGATTTGATGTGGCCTTCGTCGCGCATCATAACAGGCAGATTATTGTATATCATGTGGGTCGCTGAGACGGACGCCTCGTTAAGAGCATAGCCAACGCCCACGAGACCATAGGCGATGTCTGTTGATATACCTAGGCCCATAGTCATGTTTTCTAATTTCACATCGCCGATTCCGAAAGTCTCAGAAATGTATTCGCCCCTCGAACCGCTTCCATCGACGTAGGAAATCTCGAACTCGTCATTGAGAACATTGAACGAACTTGACGCGCCAGAGTCAACTATATAGGGGACAAGGAGTTAGTCCACAATACATGGCAGAATATAAGGACAAGAAATCAGAATAAATGCACACTTACAGGAGCCGAAAGTGCAGCCCCCTCCTTGAGAAGTATCCTCGCAAACCGAAGCAGTGTTTGCAGGTACCCAGATATCGCTAGATCCAGTATCCAACTGGAGGGTGACATCTTGAGGGGGAGTTCCTACAGTGCATGACGCGAAGTAGCCGCCGCGCATCCTTTCGTTGGTGATGACTTCCTGCACCGAGCCATCCGCACGTCTGCTGAGCCTTGGGGGCGCGTTCGGGGTCGCCCTTCGCTGGATATCCCACTGAACAACCTGGGCAGAGGCTACAGAGGCGAGCAGGGAGCTCGTCGCAAGGTTGGCGACGTTCCTCATCGTCGCGGTTCAGTTATCGCAAAGCCTATACCAATCGAAGGAATTCAAGTGTCCGACGTGAAGGAAGAAGTCGAAGTACACCGTAAGCAGCTAGAGCCCAGGGCCCAAGGCGACGCGAAGACTGACGATGGCGGTAGTTATGTATTATATATATAAGGTCAGGAAACAACAACCAAGAAAGGTGTGCCGAGAGGACAAGAAGCCAAGGACAGAAGCCAAGGAGATTAGAATGCGGGTGGTGGAGTAAAAGATCGTCCCAATTAGCGATGGCCAAGTGACAGCCAAGACAAAGGATGGAGCAGAAACAAGGAAGTCGCAAAAACCAAGGAATTGACAAGAATATGGGGAGTGAGAAGGCGGGCTTAAGAGGAGCGAAGTTCGTGCGAGACAAGAGAAAGAAAGGGGATGACGAATCTATATACTTAGTAACATAAGACGACCCACTGTGAAACGCTTTGCCGCTCTGCCGGGAGGCTTAGCTGGTTGGTAGTGTGCTAGTGCCCATGCAGGAGCAACGTCATGCTGCACCAAGATGTAAGTCCTTGGGCTACCACCAGCTTTAAGGGTACCTGCGCTTATAAGTAGTGTATCCTTTCAGCAGGTATTCCCCGCATCACAGGTAACCCTCCAAGAGCAGACCAAGGCATCGGCACCTACACTAAAGCTATTCTGCATGACGGGCTACGGTAAGCTGGAATAATGTAGTCTATCTACCTAAGAGCATGGATTTACAGAACCCGAGTCGAATAGGTGGCTAAGATGCTAAAGCTTTCCCAGAGCGGTGATAATGATGCCTATATCAAGAGTACACTAGAGGTGCAGTAGGCCGATGACAAATGATATGCTACATACTCGGTACAAGTGCCGGAAATTTGGCGCCAGCCTGGCTCCAGCTATATTTCCAGCCAGTGCCACGAGTACTGAATCATACATTGCCTAAGGCAGCCCGATCTGAATCGGTCTGAATCCGAACAAGATCAGGCATTTGATTATTGGCCACCATTTAGATCTCTTCGACCTAGAGGACTGGATTAACGAGATCGGGAATAACACAAGGCAGACATACTGCTCAGTATGCTCTAGTCATATATCGGGTCCAATCACCACTCACTAATGCTAACAAGCTCAGGGCCCAGAATCTTGGCAGCTGAAACACTTTCTCGACAGCCACTTGTGGCAAAAGCAGTGGTCAGGATCGTGATGAAACTCGGTCACACGTGCGCGACACTTATAGCTGCCATGCCGGGCCTAGATACAACATATAAATAAGCACAATAGGTGGACAAGACGACTGCTGGCGATTCTGCGTAGGCTTTGCGTATCGTGGCGGCGATGCTTTGTCCAGCGTTAGCCTAACTTTTAATGCTTACTTCCAGCTTCACTCAGCCGCAATTAGCAGTGGAGATGCGGCTGAATAACTTAAAGGTTGTACTACCTGGGTAGTGTTAATGCTCTCGTGATGGAAAATCAATTGCTCTTCCCCGGAGAACGATTACTCCGACACACTTTATTTACTGTACCTAAGGCCTAAGGCCTAAGTGATCAAGTGCGTGGTGTTTTACTTGCTTTCGTGGGATGAGACTCATAAGACACGAGTTGTTTCACCCACTCCACTATTTTTATGATGCCAGCCAGTATGATGTGCTTACCTTGCCTGTCTTTGCTGAATACAGTAACTGAAATGCAATAAGCCCAATTATCACAACAGCACTGCTATTCTCACAGAATTTCGTTTCGGTCACGCTCAAATGAATGACATGAGTGTTTGCAGCATACAGCAGGTAGTCCAAGCTTTGATTAATGGTTACATTGTGCTACTCATTGGAAAGCTTTAGCTTTCCCGAACACGGATTTGCAACCGCAAATTAAGTGTAAGGGAAAGCATAGCTTGAGAATTTCTAACGGTAACCCCTAAAAGTTTAAATATTTCTGCAACGCTTTAATTAGTCTATACAGACTTTGCAACGCTGCTATTAGTTAAAGTTTATTTCGAGGCATTAACTATAACGTATTCGCATAAAATTCTATGGTATAGCTCGCGTACTATAATAATAAATATAGTTATTAACGGCTATTATATTTAAATATAAATATAAAGCTTATATAATATTAAAATAAAGTAAACAATAAAAGTTATAACGTTAATAAAGCTAATAAAGCTAATAAAAAATATAAAGTAATAAATATTAAATATTAAATATATATATAAAATATTATACAAGTTTTATAATAGTTTAAGCTATTTATAAAAACTATAAATGCGCTAACCTAAAATAAAAATGCCTCGCATTTTCATTTTTACCGTATCTAAAATAATAGCGCTACGCTTTCAACGGCTAAAGCTTTCCATTTTAGGGACAGCTTGCCTGGCACTACACTATACTTATCTCAGTACCTCATGTGCAACACTACAAAGGCTCAATCAAGGCACAGCTTTCTCAATTGATCATCAGTTGCCATCAAGTGTAACTTATGTTAGTAGGTTGGTACGGATGACTACAATAGACAGCAGGTATCTCCTCGTGGACGCGCGTCCTGTTGATCCAATACGCGGGCAACATCTCGACAAGCGGTGAGATGAACATCATGAGGGTGTGTATATGCCGACCAATGGCAAGTTTCTTGAAATGCGATTGGATTAAATATCTACTTATCATCTGTACCATTGGTTAGCATCAGAGACATTGCAGCTTAGGATATGAGTGCCGCGTCGATATAGTTTTGCGCTGGGCTGAGTTGCGAGTAACAAGTCTTCCATCCAGCGTAGAAGAAAAGACTATGTCGGCTTCTTTTTGATAGTCAAATGTAACACTGATGTTTGTTAATTCTTTTGCACTGATCTCCTTTTGAACTGATAAGCTAAGCCCTTTCAAATGCTGTTACTCGAGTCACTCCAGCTACACTAACCGTCAAGTTATTATGAGAGGCGCCTGACGCAGCTTAGCAACTTACGTGCATATCGAAGTTCTACGTCCACAGCTCGTCTATACTATAGAAGCAGGAGTGTCTCGCCACGATACTTGCAGGATACGTTATTGAATCGCTGCTAGCATACCTATTACACCTGAACAGATTTCAAGCAGAAAAGGCTCGTTGGTAAACCTCCTAAGCTAATTATAAGAGACTTGACATCATGAGAATCCCTCAAACGCAAGGCCACCCTCGCATTTTTTGCGATAACGTGAAGCAAGTTGTATGGATGACTGAGAGAGGTAGAAGTCGACTAGGGTGGCTTACCTAGCCAGGCGGCGACTGAAAAGGGGACCATTAGGCGCTGCAGCCCTATTTCAAGGCGTAGACGTATCAAAATCCTACCCGAATTAGAGATATATATCCTTGTGCAAGAAGTATTGTAGTTGTGACGTATTATGCGCTATAATGTGATATTGGCCCAGTTGGCTTATGAAACATTGAATGGTTCCTCGAACTTCAGAGTCTAATGGGGATGGGCTCCTTATCGAAGATTTGCACCCAGTCTGCAAGACTGATGACGATGATAACCATGGCAATGACAAGTAGGGTACACTAGGAGGCGAGGACGTAGAAAATTTGAAAGATCTATAGTAGCGGTAAAAGAACAATGGCTTCATCGTGTATCGAGTATATAAGCACGAATTAAAAGCCGACTCGGCGAATACGGAAGTAGCGAGCCTCGGACACTGGAAGGTCCACCGTCCACGGAAGCTCAGTAATCATTTGGCCCATTCCACAACTATCATTTTCCAGGGTTCCGTGCGCGACATATGTGTGTTCAGATACAGATCTGGGTCTTAACTTGCCACGCCGCCGCCCTACAGGGCGTTTCCGCGACCAGGATTCTCCATCCCATGGTCCCACGCAATGCGGGCATACCGTACATAGGTACCCACTATATACACATCCGATGCCTCGGCACATGCATGTATCCGCACAACAACCCCTGCCGTGCTCGAAGGACTGGATGCCAACCCCAGATCTCATAGACAATCCTCTCGAGGCGCATGGACGGAAGGCATAAGCGAATGCACGACTCTTACTCATCCGACCTGTCGAATACTTTCCGCGCGGCAGCGTGGAATCGCGATACCATGTCGTTGTGCAGACAGGCTCTGAAGCCGCGACGAAGTCGCGATGAGTGCGCGGTGTAGAATTGAGCGAGATCCGTTGAGCGGGATATAAAGCTGGAGGTGAAAGCACGAAGTTGAAGCGATGTTTAAGCAAGTTCAGCACGCACTTGAGCACGACTCCTATAACTGAATGACCTTGCTTCTAAGCTCATAAATTTTCCTCTCGTCTCCTCGCTCACCGTTGAGTTCTACTATAAGACCTCCAGGATCACTTCATCCCTAGCTTAGCTTGTCTACTACCTAGGTACATAGTGAACAAGATGGCGTGCCCCTACCAACCCGGCAGTCCCTCTGCGCAGCAGCAGACACACGGCAATGTCAACGAAGATGCAATCGTGCCCATCCCGCAACCGCCTACGCATTGGTTCACGGGGAACCTGCCAGAGATGGACCCGTCGTTCCCCCTTTCTTCGTACTGGCGTCTCGCTGCCGTCTACGGCGACATCTTCAAGCTCGACCTCGTGGCGCGAAAGACTATAATCCTCTCTTCCTACGAGCTCATCAACGAAGTCATGGACGAATCGCGCTTCAGGAAGTATCCGAGCGGACCCCTCCAGGAGCTCAGGGCTCTCTTGGGCGATGGGTTGTTCACTGCTTACTGGAATGAGGAGGTGAGGAAACCTTAACCCCTTCCCCTTTCCCTTAGCCTTGCATCTCGCGTTTTGATTGAGCATCCCTTTAACCGTAGTTGTAGAATTGGGGCAAAGCCCATCGTATCCTCATGCCAGTTTTTGGTCCGATACAGATCAGGAAGATGTTCCCCGAGATGTTGGACCTGGTATCTCAGCTTGTTCTCAAGCTAGATAGAATGGGACCAGACAACGAGATCGTGCCTGCTGATGACTTCACGATAAGTATCTCCTTCAACACACATAAATAATTGCGTCTATGTTAACTGTTTAATACAGATTAGCCTTCGACATGATCGGAATCTGCGGTTTCGGGTATCGATTCAACAGCTTCTACAGGGATGAGATCCATCCGTTTGCCAGAGAGATGGCTGCCGCGCTGATCGAAGCCGGGAAACGGGCTAATCGCTCCTCGGTCGAGAATTACGTACGCGTCAAGTCCGCGGAGGAGCTGAACAAAAACATTCACTCCATGTGGCAGCTCTGCGACGACCTTGTGGCAGAGCGCAAGCGGAACCCCAAGCCTGAGGCGCGAGATCTGCTGAATACTATGCTGAATGCCAGCGACCCGCAGACTGGGGAGAAGCTCCCTGACAAAAACATTCGCTTCAACATGGTTACATTTCTGGTAGGTTATCATGAACTCTTTCGAACTTGGGGCCCAATACTGAATGTTGCGGATAGGTCGCCGGACACGAGACAACGAGCGGGACACTCTCGTTTCTGTTCTACATGTTGCTCAAGAACCCGGAGGCCTACCACAAGGCCCAGCAAGAAGTCGACCGGGTCCTCGGCGACGGCGTGATGAAACCAGAACACCTCACGCAATTCAAGTATATCGAGGCTTGCATCCGGGAGACAATGAGGGTGCAGGGCCCAATCGGTGTGCTGAACATACAGCCCATCGAAGACACTGTTATCGGCGGGAAATACCGCGTCAGCGCTGACGAGACATTGGTCTGTAGTATTCAAGGACTGCACCATGACCGCAGAGTGTGGGGCGAGGACGCAGACATTTTCCGCCCTGAAAGGCTGCTGGACGGGGGCTGGGAAAAACTGCCTCCAAACGCCTGGAAGCCTTTCGGGAATGGAGCCAGAGCCTGCATTGGTCGGTTCTTCGCCGAGCAGGAGATGATCATCGCCACGGCTATGATCCTACAGCGCTTCCAGGTCACTATGGTTGATCCGAGCTATAACTTGCGTTAGTGATAACTACTCTCACTGTTATTCATGGTTGCGCTGACAATAGCAATCTATAGGTCTCAAGAGCACGTTGACCGTTAAACCTGACGGGTTCAAGATCAAAGTTACTCGAAGGCCCGGGAAGAGCCTGATGGTGGGGATACCAGGAAATATCCAGACAGATATTGATAAAACTAGCCAAGGCGGGCATGAAGCCGTGGCTACATCATTCAAAGGCACGGGAGCAGGCCAATCTCTGCTCATCCTCTATGGTTCCAACGCAGGCACCTGCAAGTATCTTGCCGAGGATCTCGATATGGTGGCGAGAAACCGGGGCTTTAACACTACGGTCAAGACCATGGACGAAGGCACAGAGCAGCTTTCGAAGGATATGCCTGTGGTTATCATCACCCCCTCATACGAGGGCAAACCCGCAGATAACGCCAAGAAATTCGTGGCATGGCTAGAGGCTGGCAAGCCCGACAGCCTCAAGAATGTACAGTATGCCGTGTTCGGTTCGGGCAACAGCGAATGGATGAACACATTCCATCGTATTCCAAAATTGGTTGACGAGATTATGTCCAAGCTCGGGGCCAAGAGAATCATCCAAGCCCAGTTCGTGGACGCGAAAGAAGATGCCACCGGCCCTTGGGAGGACTGGCGCGACGAGCTGCTTGCTCTTTTTAATCGTGGGTCGCAGCCCGTCATTGCCACTGTTCCTGAGCTGGAGGTAACCGTGGAACCACCGGAGACGGCCGACTTGCTAGCTGGAGAGCAGCTTTCCACGGGTCTCGTCAAAGTGAACAAGCAGATCGCCGGACCGGAAGTCGGGTCTGCGAAGAAACATATCGAGATCGAACTGCCGGAGGGCGTGACATATGAGCCCGGAGGTACGTCCTCTGCAAAGAGCAATTCTGTCCGTGCTTAACTAACCCGTATTCCCAAGACTATCTCGCTGTTCTCCCGACGAACCCTCCGCATCTCGTTCGACGCGCGGCTACACAATTCAGATTGAACATGGATGATATCGTGACCATTAAGGGCACGAGCAAAGCATTCCTAGTACGTGGCTACTGCAATACCCCAAGTACGTTCACTGACACATTTCCAGGCCAGCGACAGACCAAGCACCGTGATGGAGATCCTCGGCACACGCGTCGAGCTAGCAACGCCCGCCTCGAAACGCCAAGTCGAAGCAATCGCAAAGACAGCAGACGAGACCGACCAGCGCAAGCTCCAAGCCCTCATCTCCACTGAGGACGCCTTCATGAAAGAAGTAATCGAGAAGCGGGTGTCGGTCCTCGATCTTCTCGAAGACCATCCCACCGCTAAGCTCGCCTTCGCCGCTTATCTCGACATGCTGCGCCCGCTGACGCCGAGGCAGTACTCTATCTCGTCCTCACCGTTGGCCGCGCTGTCAGCGAAGGCCGAGACAGCCTCGCTAACATACGACGTGCACACAGCGCCAGCACGTAGCGGACACGGGAGACAGTTCCACGGCGTGGCGTCGACGTACCTTGCCTCGCGGCCCGTGGGGTCGCGCATCCGGTGCGTCGTGCGGCACTCCAACACGGGCTTCCATCTGCCAGCGGACCCGAGCACGCCCCTCATCATGGTAGCCGCAGGCACAGGGTTGGCGCCCATGCGAGGGTTCATCCAGCAGCGGGCGTGCATAGCCGCAGCGAACAACTCGAACCCCAATAACACCCTTGGGCCCGCGCTCCTGTACTTCGGGTGCCGCGACTACGAGATGGACTTCCTGTACGCGGAAGAGCTGCGCGAGTGGGAGGAGCTAGGGGCCGTGGAGGTGCGGCCTGCGTTCTCGCGCCGGGCACCACCCCCTGATGCCGCAAGTATGAGTGGAAAGGGGGAAGAGGAGAAGGCGTATAAATACACGCATGAGCGCATGTGGGCGGAACAAGAGGAGCTGCGGGACTTGTTTAGGCGCGGCGCGAAGATCTTTGTGTGCGGCTCTGCGAGTAAGTTGGCGAAGAGCACGAATGAGGTCGTCAAGCGTATTTGGAGGGTTGCGTTCCCTGAGAAGAGCGAGGAGGATGCGCAGAGGTGGCTTGAGGGGATTCGCGAGGTGAGGTATGTTACTGATGTGTTTGATTGAGCGAGTGTGGTACTGATTATGTTATCTCCATCGATGGATGGCGTCCTAAACGTCTACATAGTATGAATGCTATTTTATTCGCTGCCATTCTGGGATATTCTAACCTCGCATCTTGCGATGGTCTTGAACTTGATTCAGTCTCCTATCGTGCCTTGAACTGCGTATCTTATCCGATTGAATGGCTTACGCCAGATAAGTTCCCGAAAATACGGAAGACACGGCAGGGTGCGCGGACCTGTCAACAACCCCTCACAGTAAATCTAGCGTTCAGCGTTACCTCCTCCTTTAACGTCAAGATTCGACATCGAACTCCTAAAATACAGATAATAACAACTATTGGAAAGACAGGAATTATGTGATTGAATACTATTTAGCTTATGTTCACGAGACCACATCATATTTATATAATGTGGCCGAGAATGCCAAGAATCGGCTTCAAACGTTTATTTTGACAGCATTCCTTTCACAGTGTGAAGGAATTGCTGTAAGATTAGCTGGTGCTGGAAGAGGAAGGCCGAGGGCGCCGCTACGAGGTAGCTCGTTGCAATTGGGCTCCTGCGATGATGCAATACCACATTTCCGGGGCGCTATAGCCAGTCTAGCCTTACCCGCTGGATGGATATCCCAGCTTCGCCGGCTAGCTGCTAGCTGGAAAATGCATGCTTGTTTGTTGATAAGCAAATGTCCCCTTACGTATTATTGATTTGCAGCACGCTATTTACCAATTGGTCGTTCGTTCAGGTGGTTGATCACGACGAGATTGCAGAGCAACATTCAGCGAACCCTGCTTAGCCCCCATGTCGCCATCAATGGCTCCTCCTCTGGCTCTGCTGCCCGCTGACCGATGCACAGTGAGCGGTGGCAGCAGTAGCCCCTAGACCACGCGTCGTTCCTGGATAAATAAATTGTGATGCGGCTCTGAGTGATCTTGGCTTGTTCTCTCACCTTCAGTCCTGCTGTGACGGTTCAAATCTGGAGGCATCACCGGTACTGGTCGATTACGAAGCTTCAAGCGCCCGGAAACTGACTCATCCTTTCAATTGCTTCGATTGAATTGAATTGAATTGAACAACCCGCCATGCCGTCTTTCACGCGATTGGTCACGGCGGCCGTGCACCTGGGCTTACTGGCTCAATCGGCATTCGCCAAGCCGTACCACCGCGAGGATCCAAAGCTCGGTGCCGTGGCGTCGGAGAGCTCGGTCTGCTCAGAAATCGGCATCGACGTCCTCAAGAAGGGCGGAAACGCCGCCGATGCCCTCGTGGCCACCCAGTTCTGCATTGGCGTCATCGGCATGTACCACAGCGGCATTGGCGGCGGCGGCTTCATGCTGGTGAGGAGTTGCGAGGGCAAATATGAGTTTATCGATTTCCGCGAGACAGCGCCCGCTGCTGCGTTCCAAGACATGTACAACAATAATACAGCCCTCAGCTTGTACGGCGGCTTAGCTAGGTAAGAGATCAATTCATGAGCTGTCGGCAAGATCAGCGCAACTTGGGGTTCTTGAGCTCACACAATCATAGTGGTGTTCCCGGCGAACTGAGGGGTCTGGAGCGTCTTCACAAGAATTATGGCTCCCTGCCCTGGAAAGAGCTCGTAATGCCGGCCGTGAAAGTGGCTCGCTACGGCTTCAAGGTGACAGAAGACCT
This sequence comes from Xylaria sp. FL0043, assembly GCA_022578865.1. Lineage (NCBI taxonomy): Eukaryota > Fungi > Ascomycota > Sordariomycetes > Xylariales > Xylariaceae > Xylaria > Xylaria sp. FL0043. Next base: position 119,260 of record MU397293.1, read on the forward strand.
AGTCCACTATATGGAGACCACTACACCGAGCAATAAGTTCTTGACCGACGATCCGACTTGGGCAATCGATTTTGCGCCGCACGGCTACCTCGTGAAGCTTGGTGAGACCATAACGCGCAAGCGATATGCGGACACACTGGAAACCATCGCGAACGACGGTCCCGATGCTTTCTACACGGGCCCGATCGCAGAAGCTACTATTGCTGCACTGACCAAGGAAAACGGAACAATGACCCTCGAGGATCTCAAGAACTACACGGTGGCAATCAGGAAGCCCTCCGAGATCACCTACCGTGGCTACAAGCTTACGGGCACCAGCGCCCCTTCAGGTGGAATCGTTACTCTGAGCACGCTGAATATTGTGAACGGCTACGAGGACTTCGGCGATCCTGCTGCGATCAACCTCACCACCCATCGTCTAGACGAAGCCATGCGGTTCGCATACGGCCAACGTTCCGAGCTTGGTGATCCCTTGTTTGTCGAAGGTCTCGATGCGTACGAGGCGTCGATACTTAGTAACAAGACCGCTGCTGAAGTCCGATCCAAAATCTCCGACTTCCACACCCTGAATGTTTCCGCTTATGACCCCGAGGGCTTTGAGAGTCTGCCGACACCCGGAACTAGCCACATTGTAGCCGCCGACAAGAGTGGTCTCGCCATCAGCGTCACAACCACGATCAACCTGCTATTCGGCTCGCAATTAATGGTTCCCGAGACGGGTGTCATCATGAACGATGAGATGAACGATTTCTCTATTCCTAACTCGAGCAACGCTTTCGGCTATATCCCGTCTCCGGCTAACTACATTCGCCCTGGCAAGCGCCCTCTGTCCTCAATCTCGCCCGTGATCGCCGAGAGTCCGGATGGAAAGCTCTACCTCGTCATTGGCTCCGCAGGAGGCAGCCGAATTATCACAGCTACGATCCAGAACATCCACCACGTCATAGACCAAGACATGACGGTCCCGGAAGCGCTGGCTCAACCCAGACTGCATGATCAACTGAGCCCTAACCAGGTCTCGTTCGAATATGCCTACGACAACTCAACTGTCGCGTTCATGGCCAGTCTGGGACACAACGTGACGTGGGTCGCCCCCGGCCAGAGCACGGCGCAGGGTCTGCGATTGTTGCCAAATGGTACGTTCGAGGCCGGTGGTGAGCCAAGACAGCATAACTCTGGTGGCTTTGCCATTTAATCGGATTGAAGAGTAGCTTAATTTAATCATAATCTCTCTAATAAAGTAAACATGCTAGCACTCAACTCAAATACTAGCAAACCCATTTCTTCATCCTATTTGACCTAGCCTCTGAACATCGCAGAATTTCGCTTTCCGAATAGCTAGGATCTTCAATGTACATAGTCAGCCATAATGCATATCACCGACTTCGTGAGCTCTTGCACCCCCGCATTCGCGACCCGACAATTGCCGTGACGTAATGGCGATGCGTGTTTCTGCTGCACTCCGCAGTTCCGAGGATTACCTCATGCACTCGCCATATATGTATATGCATTATATAAAGTAGTAGTGGTATAACCTCTCTCGTAAGAAATCCGCAGAGCTCAGAGTCTACACACTCAGTTCCCAAACAACATCGTGAAATCAATACAATTGTAAATTGTAAAGCGAGCAATAATGGCATCCCACCACGTCCTCCTCCTAGGCGGCAGCGGCAAAGTCGCCCAGCTGCTCACCCCCATGCTGCTGCAGCGGTCGTGGACCGTGACGAGCATCATCCGGAACCCGGAGCAGATCCCCCACCTGCAGAAACTCGGCGAGAACCAGAGTGGTAGCGGAAAGCTGAATGTACTCGTGCGGAGCCTGGAAGAGGTCAAGAGCGAGGCGCAGGCGAAGAGCATCATTGACGAGGTGCGGCCTGATTACGTCGTTTGGAGCGCTGGCGCCGGCGGGAAGGGGGCGCCGGAGAGGGTAGGTTTCTTTATAAGTTCTCGCTGCCTCACTCTTTCTCAGTTTGAAGCGAAGAGGGCGGGATTCGATATTGGTACGTAAGCATAACATGAACTTATACTAATCACCGGCACCAGACCTTCGCCATCGACCGCGACGCAGCATGCCACTTCATTCGCGCCGCAGTGTCCACGCCCTCCATCACCAAATTCATCATGATCTCCTTCCTGACCTCGCGGCGCGAGAAAGCGCCCTGGTGGGACGACGCCGCCTGGCAGCACGCGAAAGAGACCAAGCTGAAGAAGCTCGAGCGCTACTACCAGGCCAAAGTAGCCGCGGACCAAGTGCTGTACGAAGAAAGCAAGAAGCGACCCCACGATTTCGCGGGCGTGTGTGTCCGGCCGGGAACCCTGACCATGGAGCCTGTGGGTAAGGTTGCGCTGGGGAGGATCCCGCTTCCTGTTGATGGGACCGAGTTGTCGAGTAGGGCTTCTGTGGCGTATATTACTGCGCTGCTGCTGGAGAATGAGCGGGTTAAGACGTGTTGGCTTGATATGCTTGATGGCGAGGAGGATCCTGCGGATGCGGTGAGGAGGTGTGTGGAGGAGGGGGTGGATTGTATTGAGGGTGAGCCTTATTACCCCTGATTGAGTTCAGGGCGTGAATAGGGGGCAAGAGGGAAGACGTAGTTGATTATGAGACCCTTACCTAGCTGATGGACGGGAGTTTGTGGCGTGGAAGTGAGGTCATGCGGAAACCAGGCTTCCCTAGTTGCCATTGAATCTAATATCAAGGTATAGGGAAAGGAATATAGGTTCAACCCGAAGCATTTGAGCAGCGTTCTCAAATAGTATCACAGTTGTGTGCTTAGTGTCTATCTCACTTGCATGAGAGTGCCATGAAATTCCCAGTGGCACCGCCTTTGAAGGGCCCTTGGCTCTGATCCTTTGAGTACACTGAGGAGTATTGGGGGCCGAGTAAAATAACTGTAAATCAGCCTAGTTGGGTGTGTATTCCGACTGTAACATATTATCTTACTGTCTCACATAATATACAAGTATTATATAATAAATCCTATTCTATTTGTACATAATTGACGAAAATTCATCTTGAACATGGCAGACCAGCTTACTTCTGCGGCTTTCGCCCCTAGATTTTCCACGCCGGGGAGGATGTCCGACTTCCCGCTCATAATCTTACGCCTGAGAGTTTATTACGCAGTACTTTCACCGTTATTACGTTCAGCTAGATAGGTTCTTTTGATCTCAAGAGGCCCCATACTGCTGATATTTGTACGAGGATATGCAAACGATCGACAAGAGCCTGATAAACAGCGCTCTTATTCCTTGTCAGCTCCAACCCCGCGCCCGTTGCCCGAGGTAGGTGGCAGGAATAGGGGTATGGTCGTATTGACACAGCCTGCAGCTGAAAGCACCAATTGGACATAAACACATAAACACTTAAACAATTGGACATAAACACATACACACTTAAAAAAAAGAAAACAATAATAGCGAGATCCTTTGATTTTGAATCTAGTATAATATAATTTTGCTCTGCCATACCAGGCAGACGCCAATACGCGCGAACAGTCGTACATGCTTTGCTTCTCGCCAACACCCACGCGGGCGGTAAGGGTGTCATGGTGACCTGCGGAGGTTGTTATAGACGGGGGCCAAACTTGGTCTTCCCCTCTCCTTACATAAGCCCTTTCTGCCTGCATGAACCTCATTTATGTCTCGACTGCGTCCAAAGAGATATTGAATTAACAATAGATGAAGAACTCACCAAGTTCATCTCTTGCCCTGAATGCGGTGCCCAAATCGACGATAACGACGTCTTTCGGCTCACGACCAGTGAACTTTATGATAGGTTAGTTTTCAGTAAGAAGTTCACTTAGATAACGTCCGTTTTTATGTACGCTAATCTGGCCTTACAACGTAGATATCGCATATCCAAATACTTGAGTGAAGAGATCGAGTGTATTATCTGTGTCGAAAATATCCCACGAAGGGGTTTCCCTAGATCTCCCATATCACCCGTGTGCAGCCACGAGGCTCAGTGCTGTCTCGGCTGCCTTGCTACACACCTCACATCACAGCTAGAGTCCAGCAGTCCTAAATCTCTCACTTGCCCAGAGTGTCGAGGAGCACTCCCGTATACATCAATACAGCAATATGCAACGCCAGAAACGTTTACCAGATATGACAACTTACTCGCGCGTAATGGACTGAGCGATGAACCCAACTTTTGTTGGTGTACATCTGGGTGCGGTTCCGGACAGGTACATCCAGAAGGTCGAGAAAACCCTCTAATGATATGCACCAACTGTCGTGGCAAAACCTGTTTCACCCATCAATCTCCGTGGCACGACGGTCTCACCTGTCGCGAATATGACAATCTTGATACCACCACTACCACAGCCAATGATGGCGGGAAAGTTGAATCATCCGAAACCAGATCATTTCGCAATAGGATTAGTAACCTGTTAGGTAGAGGCAAGCGAACTATCATCGTCGGCGGAGTTGCTCGCTTGGAGAACGACCAAGAGTACAGAGACCGGCTGCTCGCTGAGAAATTAGCCAAGGAAGAAGAGGATCTAGAGCGTAAGCGGCAAACGGCTATCGAAGAAGCAGAAAGGCGAAACAGCTTGCGAAGACAAGAAGCCCAGGCGCAGAGAGAAACGCAGGAGCGCAGAGCTCAAGACGAGGAGGCACGGAAGTGGAAACAAGCCCAGAAGAATAGAGCTCAGGAGGAAAAAGCGCGGAAACAAAGGCAAAACGAAGAAGACCGACGGAGGAGGAGGGCAGAGGAGGCCGCTAGCGAGCGCGCTTTACTCACTGTATCAAAACTCTGTCCTAAGAACTGCGGAGCTCGCATACAAAAGACTGAAGGGTGTGATCATATGAAATGTAAGCTTTCCGTATTCTACTATCTACATATTCTCTTACCTCTAGGAAAAAAAAAACGTATGAGTTAAGAGAGAGACTGACGATCTCCCAGGTCGTCAATGCGGCCATGAGTTCTGCTGGCTGTGCTTTGCGAATTGGGGTCCAATTAGGAAAAACGGCAACGGCTATCACAGATCTAACTGCAAGTACCATTCATCAAAGCTTTGAACATGACGGAGTTGTAAGTGCGACAGCCGAAACAGTTAGTTACCTTCTAAGTGCTGTTGGCTGTACCTTGCTGTGTAAGCGAGCCAACATTAAGGCGAAAGGGGAAGCTATCGGCATGTTGGTTGTAATCGTTATATGTGCCTACAGGCTCCTTGCAGACACTGCACTCTGTTCGAAGCGGGACAAGGCCTTCAGTGTACCAGGGACTATAAGAATCGCTATACCCTCAATGCCCCATGTGTTATATGCTATGCTTCTAGGCGCTTATGATAAATATTGATCACTGTCTCTTTTGCAATAATCTTGATTCCTGCCCACATTTGTCCTCCATATCACTGCCTCCGTGCCGGCCTGATGGGGTTTAGCAGTGTTCCTTAGCATCGTTAGACTATATCTCTGTGTATTCGATAACGATGGTATACATGGAGTCCGTGTCGTCGTTTCTTCGATATTTCCCTGAGTTTACCATCACTCAGTGGATTGCGACGGCGTTTGGACTGGTTAGTACTCGTGTTTCTCTGTTTGTTGTATGCATGTCTTTCTAAGATGTTTGCTGTATGCCTAGCTTGCCCTGTACGCTCCGCTTCGATGCGTCTACCTCCTGTACTTCCACTCGTTATCTAAGTACCCGGGTCCGAAGCTTGCTGCGGTCTCGAACTTGTGGTATGCTTATAATTGGTCAGTAGTCTTTCCAAATGGGTAGCTCGAACCCATATTCTTTGCTTGTTTGACTCATTTCTGCAAGCTCACGTGTTTAGGTTCACTGGCAAGTATCCCTGGGCCATTGCCCGGGCGTTGGATCGATATGGTACGTTCTATTAGTGTCAATTCGACTGGGTGTTGCTGATGCAAGTAGGCGACGTCGTCCGTATTGCTCCTAATGAACTTGTTTTCGTCACCCCACGAGCTGCTTCTGGTAGGATTGTAACAACTGTGCGACCTGAATATACACCAGGAGCTAATGTTTATCAGATATCTATGCCTCCCACACAAAGAATTTGGAGCATTTCAGCAAAACTGATTTCTTCATTTTCGGTCTCGAGGACAATGGGCTCAACTGGGAGATGGATCCGGTAAAGCATCGGAGCGATTCCAAACAGCTAGCACCAGCCTTCAGTCTGAAATCGATCAGATCAAAAGAGAGGATAGTCCATCAATATATCGACGATTTCGTCGATAAACTCAAGATACATGGCTCAAAACCAGAAGGCATAGACCTCAAGATCGTAAGCAACTTTTATGGATAAGTTAGGAACGGCGCATTAAAATGACTTGAATACCAACAGTGGGCGGACTGGCTCGCCATGGACATAAGCGCATATCTGGCGTACAGCCGTGAAATGAACAACATGCGAGACAGTAGGTCTTCCCCGCCAGTCCAGACACTCTGATCTATTTTAAGTTACTAACACACCCGTCAAAGTGAAAACAGCCCCGTTTTTGGATCAACTCTGGGTTGTTAATTTCTTCGTCATGGCGAACCAGGTTTTCAAAAGATTCCCCCTCCTCTCGGCCCTCAAATTTCTCTGTATCCCGCCGTCCGCCATTGCAAGTTTCCCCAAACTAGAGCGTATTAACCGAGACGAGCTCGAAGTCCGCATTAAAAATCGCGGTAAAAGAGAATATCTCGACCACTTCGAACAATTACTTCCGGCGGAAGCTCCGCTTCCTAGCAAAAAGGAAGAGAAGCATATCGAGGTGACAATCGGCCACCTGATGATTGCCGGCTATGAGCCGACGTCTAGCCAATTTCAGTGTACCCTCATGCTCTCCTTGCTAGAGTCTAAGAGCCTGCGCTGGCTGGTCCGGGAGATCAGGTCGGAGTTTAAGAGCTACTACGACATCACGCCTGAAGCGCTCACGAGTCTGCCTTACCTGCACGCGTCTCTGATGGAATCGCTGCGAATTACAGTCCTCGCAGGGCACGGCCTTCCACGCGTATCTCCAGGGGCGATGGTGGATGGAAATTGGGTAAGCAAGGGGGTAAGTGGTTGCCATTACCATTCTCTGTTTCTGAGTGGATGTATAGGCTTCACCCACTTCACGTTTTCTAATCGTGCATGTGCCTCTTTAGGTTACCGTACAGTTCGCCCACTTTGCATTCACCCGTAGTCCGCGTTACTTCCACGAGCCGGAGAAGTATAGACCGCAGCGGTGGCTGCCCAGGGACCATCCGCACTGGGACTCGGCGTTCGCTGACGACTCTCTCGAGGACTTCTTTCCCTTCAGCCAGGGGCCGAGGTCTTGTATCGGAATGACGCTCGCGTGGCGCCAGACGAAGCTTTTCGTTGCTAAGGTTCTCTGGTCTTTTGACCTGGAGGCTGTCCCGGGCGAGAGTATGGTGTTTGATAGAGACTTCAAGATCTATGGGATGTGGGAGAAACCGTCATTTAGAGCTAGATTTGTGCCTGTTACTCGAGAGATATAATCTTTGATGTTGGAGGAGCCTTCCTGTTGAGATGATTTAGCTTCACGAGGAGCCAGCTTGGTTACATTCTACTCGAGTACTATGCTTTGGAAGGATATCAAAGCTGAACTGCATTCATTGGCTTCAACCATACTAATCACTTCTGATCCCAGAGCTCTAAATGCCGTCTTTCTAAGATTTATATGTAATGCGAGACTAAAAGTCCTAGCCAATTGAATGGAGCATTAGTATTATCGAAGTGAAACCCTCCCTTTCGATCAGGGCTAAAGCCGCTAAAGGGGGGTCAAGCCTCTAAGAGGTAGGCCTATGCTACGCTTCTTGAGGCCTTCGAAGTCAATAATCACATGCTTCGATTGGGGAACCTCATGATCACAAGAAAGTGAATTGAGTGAATCCATGAAAACTGAAGAATGCTATGTCCCTGAGTCCCTGTTCTCCAGGGCACAAGACTCGATATGATAGGCTCAGCCAATACGTCCTGCGGCCTGCGAATAGTTGAGGCGCTTAATTTAAGATAGAGAGCTTAATAATTAAGGAGAATTGATTTATAATTTAATTAACGAATGTATAATTTGCGCAGATGTGTTACCTCTACTTCCTTTTACTTCGAGATTTCAGCTAATTATCTTGCTGAGGCACCAAGTGTAGCCGCGCCCCTTTTGGCCAAACCCACTTCATCATAGGCCTATTACCCTTCCTTTTGTTTTCCCATAATCCGAGCCGATAATAACCTAGGGCCCCTGAACACACGGCCTACGAGCCCCTCATTCCCAGATGGGCCATCACCGGCTTCACGTCTTCTCACTTCAGTGGCCGCCCGTAGACGCTCCTCTTCTTTCTCGATTTTTTTGCTCTTCCTTCGCTTCTCTTCTTCTATCTCTTTTTTTATTTTCAGAGCTCTCTTTTTACGGTACACCTGTAGCTTTCTTTCAATAATTTCACGAAGGCAATCTGTTGATATTTCCATCGGGGACGCCTTGGGGATCCCTCTCTGGGAGTCAACAATGTCCGCACAGAGCATATCCTTCAATGGGATGCGCAGTGGTGCTGATTGGATCGGGTTGCCTTGCGAGTCTCGAAACATCTACGCTGTATGTTAGCCTTTTAGCTCGTGCGCAGAATTGCATAGGCTTATATTACTGTCTCGCTGGGGTTTCCAATTCTTACCGTCCCATCGGGCATCCTCCACGCTCTCCATGTCAGTATTGAGGCGCTTCCTGTTTTATTGTTTTCATCCGTTGAGTACGAATAAGATCCTGTTTCATCCACCTCATCCTTGCGGTACATTCGTCTTAGTCTGCTCTCATTCTTTACTTCGGCCGCATACATGTTCTGCATATGTATCGCAATAATAGTTCGTATCTCGCCATTGGAATAGTTCACTGCTCGCAATCAATTTTCTGCACTTAAGCACGAGGAATACGTGTTTGGAAACTTGCAAAGCTTCTGGATGTGATATAAAGCAAAATAGGACGACTCGGATCACTCCTTACCGTAAGTTTCAGCTTTCTCTTGAAGCTCTTTCCGAGTCTGAGTCCACCCTATCTCAAATACCAATGTTGGATAGCGACATTGACGATCAACACTGCGGTCACACCGATGTTGTATTTCTGCGTCTGCTGCTTTGGTTTCTATACCGTCTGTACCGCAAGAGAAATCGAATCTTTCACTGAAAGTTAGATCTATGGTCTTGACAAGCTCGGAAATTCTTGAATTGTTTAAGCCATCAGCTCTTTCCTTCCATAGGCCCATTGACACACCAAACAAACCCCGCAGTGCAGCATCGAGAGGAGTTGTCATTCGGACCTCGAAAAGCTTCTTAGAGTGTGAGTATTCAAACCTAATACATTATGTAAGCGCTGTCTATAATGAAGGCATTTTCGAGACTTGCCGTAGGCTGTCTTTCACCTCAGCTCGTAGACTATGGTCTCTAGGGTCCTCGATGGTTCTAAGCAGTTGTTCATACTGCTTACTACTGAGTTTTCTCGTTATATTTCTCCCGTCTGTCAGTCCGGTTTTGGGAGTTGAATTGAGAAGCCTGATGATGCTTTGCACCTGGAAATGCTCTGCATGGGACATGCATCCGTTTGCCATATTGACGGGTCGTACTTCTGAGTGTTATGTAAACCTAGCAATGGGCTGTTCGATCACTATTTTGTCAAGTCACAAAAACAACAAGTTGGTCAAACCATCGAGATATAAACGACCTACGCAATAATAACGACAAGCTCCCATTGCAATTCGATTGGTCAGGTCCTGTCGCAATAACTTCTGCTTTATCCGAGGGATGTACAGTGCGTATTCCAAAGTACCACTGGGATCGTATGTAACACATCACCGACCAATGAATTGCCACCATATGTTTACCTCGCTTTAGTCGTGACACAATCGGAGCAAACATACACTTGATCCCTATATGAATTCCTTCTTATCTTTGCGAGCCATCCAATAGCTACGAAAAGAGGTGAACTATCCCTGATTTCGTTTCAATGCTTCAGCTTATTGGTCACTCTCCCACGCCTCCCTAACTATCCAGAGCGTGTGACAGGAGCAAGGGCTTGATCCTTTACAGCTGGCCAGTACTTCCTTGTTAAACACGACATATTCGTCTTACATACAAATTAACTAGGGTTGTAATAGGTAGGATGCTGCAGCGTTGCCGCCTTGTTTATAACTGTCGACGGAGATAGTAGCATTTTATACGTCGTTAAACAATTGGGAATAGGCGCGTCTAGATCCTGTCTCGGGAACTGAAGGGCCACCCCTACCGCTTTCTAATGAAGTATTTGCAAAGTATCACGAAACGAATGGGTTTCAATATACGTTATAATACACCAGTCGGTCACGCTTCTTCTTACTCTACTGGCCGGATTTACAAATTCCGGATGAGAAGTGCCGAAATGAGACAGGAGTACGTCGGCCTGTATTTCCGTCTTGTTGCAGCCCTAAGCGCCTTGCATTGCCAATAAACAGATTTGGAAGAAGAAAGCCAATTTTTATCATAAACTCAGATAGTCAAGTTCATAATTTCGAGGAGGAGCGACGGCGTTGCTATTGACGCGATTGAGATCGGTGTTTCCAGAGCTCTGCATGGGACTCGTTGGAGTCACCGCGCCAGCTTCTCTCTCATTGCTTACCCACTCCAAATTCTCTGACCCCTCGCGTTTACACCCCGAAAGGCGCTTGGCGTCCGAGTTGGAAGCTGAGCTTGAGCTCCGCTCTGCACTCTGCCCGCCAAATTTGGGCACAGAAAGGGCTGTTACGGATTCTCCTACCCAGTCTGGCATTTGTGAGTCCGGGCACGGATCGGGCTGCTCTAATTGGCTCGCTGCATGTAAACTGTGAAGACCCCAGCCTTTGGCTGAAGGGGCAACCCGGAGATAGTTGTCTGAGCTGTACCTTATGGGTGGTATGCCTGAGTTGGGGTATATGTCGCTCGCAGCAATGGAATAGAGCGAATCCAAGTGTAGGAATGAGTTAGATGGATCTGAAAACGTAGGAGTGAGGCTGGTCACCATATCCGAACGGTCCCCATGGGAATACTGACTATAATTAAGACTGGGCTGAGTATGGGACTGGAATCCAGGTCCAGCAGATTCGTAACTGGCTTGCGTTGCAATGATGGAGGGGCGCTCGTTATCCGAAACATGTGTGTTGCTCATATAGTGCTCTCGTTCCGATGGGAGGGACAAAAACGTATCGGTATCTTTATAGCGGGCTTCCGCATCATCCTTAGAACGAAGTGTGTCCTGGTGGCTTCGGGGGCCGCGCATACTCGAATGGAACCGCGCAAGACCGGCTTGTATCAATCTTCCTAATCTAGCAGCTGGTTGATATGAAAGACCCATGTCCTGGATAAAGTCGGACAATACCCGGAGAGATGAGAGGTAAATTTGTCGGTCCCCATCATTCTTACTTTGCGCAATAGCGTATGCCAAGGTTGAAGAAGCGATTCTTGCTGGCTGTAGAATGGTGCAACACACCTTTCCAAAGTCGCACTTCTCCTTGGATTGAGAGACTATTTGGGCGAACTGAACGGCTGACTTCGTACATATAGTCTGTACAGACCTGCTAGAGCTCTCTGTTCCGCAATGTGGACTTGAGGGCGACAGAGATGCTGGGTCGTCATCATACGCCAACCCCTGAACCTCTCGTGGACGGTGTAATAAGACCAAGATAGCATGGTAATGCTCGTGAAGGAAGAAGTAAGCAGGGGGAGCAGTTCTTATGTTGTCTGGTGCCCATATCAAATGGCTCGGAAGTCGTTGGTACCAATCTCGGAGCTGTTGGTCGAGTGTCAATCTGTGTCGAGATGAATTTGTTTCTGCTTCAAAACCATCGAACGAAGCTGCTCGATTTGCACTACGGCCAAGGCCAGACGCAGTGGTGATCTGACCAGCCAAACTCATGAGCTCAAAAAGCTGGTCATATATTTCCTCTTCGGTTGTCTCTGTGCCTTTCGGCATGTAAGTGCTATGCTCATAGGGGCGACCTGTAAACGCGGCCGCCTTGCACAAGTTACTGCGCATGTCTTCACTTTTTATGCTAGATTCTCGTCCGAAGAACAGTGCCCAATGTTTGTCATAAAGAATGCAAGCTTTCATCACTCTCCGTCGTACGTGAACTTCTTGATCGGATAGTCCAATGTAATCGCAGTCGACATGTAAGCCCATGTCAAAGGCTAGACGATTTGCCATTCCTATATTTCCAAAACAACTTAGTAGAGTGTCTAGGTCTCATTTTAACTAGGGCTCTGCAAACTTACCATGGTACATCCAACCTGTATTTTCTCTACCAACACCGTATTCGAGGTCTCCCAGGAGTAAGAGTGATTGTACGCTAGGGATACCCAGTGGTCTCTCTAAATCTGTCTCAAGCATTGATTTTACCTCTCGGTGTATAACGCTTTCGCCATCTCCTAGATTGATCCTGGCTATATCACAGCAATCTTTATTTGCATATCGCCAACCTAAAGCTAGCATAACAACGTGTAAGAATGACGAGTAGAATTTTGGGGTTTCGGATCCTCTGTCTGCTTCAAAAGCAGTCCTGTCAACAACTCGCAAGACACTGTTCTGATGCTTCCAGAAGTTTTGCATCAAGTAGTCGTGAGTCTTCGGGGCGAGAGACCTGATAATACGTTCCGCACGGCGAATTTGTTCTGCTGCTTCCCCAACCTCGTATCTATTTAACGATTCGGTGTATATGCTGGATAGTCGTGGCTTTCTCGGCTGCTGACGGCATGTATGGCCTGTCCCAGGAAAGACTAATTGATCTATGACGTCTTCCTCTTTAAAGTCTGATATCTCGGATGATGAAAATTCTTTCTGGAACGTCTCTTTCCGTAATTGTCGCGTGTCAACACTCGCTGGGCCCTCCATATGGTTGTCGGACATAGCAAAGTCTTCATGAGAGTATGGAGGCGATGGCACATGACGATGTGTTGAATGAGCGTCTGATGTAGAGCGTCGTCGAGCTTCAAGGGCCGATGTCCTAAGCTCATCTCCAGAGCCTGCGGGCTGTGCTTCGTGTTTTGTCGCTGGTGGGTACGCGGCCGGCGGAATAAGCACACCCCTTTCTTCTAACATGCTCTCTAGCAATTCAATCCGAGCTGATAGTGACGACACATACGCTTTAGATATTGGTCTGCCATGCACCGTCAGCATAGTTGGCCTAACTACCCTGCGTAGAAAGATGCGGATGATAGGGCTCCCTCACCTACGACGCTCGTCATCCATTTTTATTATGCATTCCGTGCTAGATCGCCTACACTGTGTGCATTCCGATGCTCCTTTGGGAACTACACAGCGTATACGACGGTCTCTACATGAATAACAGGCGATAGAAGCTCGGTGTCGAACATGTTTCTTGCTATTTCGTCTTATAGTATTCGTACGCTGGGAGACATTTTCCTGGTTAGAGATGTCCATCTCCAGTTCATCAACCACACTGGCAGCAGAACCCGCCATTTTGGAGTGCGACTATCATTGAATGATGCTTCGATTGGTCAAACTGCGGCTACGGTACAATGAAGGAGTGCCATGAGCACTTGGGAAGACCGACCTGGGAAAACCGACCTCGGATCAATGACAGCGGCATACAACGCGGGAAAGGTCACATATCTATGTATTGGATGATACCCCCACAAAGCGTGTGCCAGCAGGCAGGCACAGGATGGGTCTTCCTCCACGCTTACCCCCATCTTTCCCCCATTTAAGACAACAAGGCAGATCCTTACCACAGCCGTGGGCCCAGACCCCACGATCATTGGGATCAAACCTGGAGAGAGCTCTAGGGACAGGACTACGGGCATTCATTTTCAGCCTAGTGGAATTTAGCGAGCAACTAGTCTGGGCCGAACCTACGCAAATCATCTGCGTAGTTAACAGCGTGGTGAATATGGAAGCTACAATACCCTGTTCGTAAGATATTCATATACTAGGCGTTGGTAGGACTTGAGCGGACTAGAATCCAGTGAGGTGGAGAAGAACGTTCTCGTGCAGGAACACATGGGAGGAAAAGCGGGATGGACTACATAGTAGTATGCACTACTCTACGGTCTTTAACTACTATAGGCTTGGGCGGAAGCGGGACCACTGAAACATGTACTATGTGTGTACATGCGCACGCTGCGATTGATCCGGGCTTTACTATTCCATGAAAATTTGACCAATTTTACAATAATCATTTGCCATTGCGGGGGTTCTATATACCATAACCATCGTACTATTTTTTCCTCCATGTCTGGTTTGTTTGACTGTTTGGCCGGCTTTGGAGTAGCAGCGTCAACAAGATTCACGAGGTCGTGTGCATATTTTGAATTGGTCCCGCTCTTGATCCGAAGCTTCCCTGTAGTTCGTCTCAACGTAGAAACGGCAAATGCCTACCATGTGTTGAGGGTAGCAGGCTTGCGTAGCAACCGGGGTGACATCGGGACCGGCTGACCTACACGACTCCACTAGCACGTAAAATCGGCTGGCGCATCGGCTTGAGAAAACGGCACTAATCCTGGGGTGTTGTGTGTGGGGGAAAGGATAACACGCTGTTGCGTTGCTGTTGCACTGGCGGCTTACAGGTGGTCTAACGTCGAGATCATAAGTTGTTTCTACAACTGAGTTTGAATAGAACAGCATTGCCACTGGAGGGTGTATTAAATACCAGATGTGATGACTATACACCTGAGTCAGTATCTGAAAAGGGGGATGGGAGTACGTGCTCGGAAAAAACGTGTCTACACTTGTAGATAGTAAAGCTGTGTTAATACGGAGTACCCCTATCCTTTTTTTCTCCATGGCAGAGGTCGAATCCAAAATGCCATTACATGGTATCCTGGGAAACATGGAGACGGTGAACTACGCTACGCATGCTGCTATACTCTGTTGGGAGGCCCAAGTCAGGCTCCGCTGCTGAGCCGGCGAATACTGACTCGCCAGAACAACCCGGGCAACCCGAGTAATCTCGGGTCTGGTAAACTAAAGACCCAGCCCTAGTCTCCGCGCGCGGAGTCATAATGGAGGACTTGTGCGGCGGCCGGTACACCTCATATCAATACGCAGCGTAGGAGCCAGCAGCTGCCGAAATCTCTCTGCTCGCCCCGGCGCTATTGGCCTTGGCGTTTCGAGCTTCTTTTATTCCCTGTTATTTCCGACAACAGTTGGTGGACCCTAATAATCTTGAACGGGTAGCTCGTGCGGAGGACTTTGCCCATAAGACTTGTAAGCCTCATTAATAGCGACAAACGGCTGTTCCAGCTTACTGCATATTACGTACAAACTTTTCTCGGTCAATGTACCACATATTTTGTAGAGTCAAGAGACCTTACTTGGAATTTCGCTATGTGCTCATCGTTGAACGAGGAGGTGCCATTCTACGCAGCTCTAAGTGTAGGAGATCAATCAATTGATGCAGGTCAAAGGTCTCTAAGCTTATAAATACATCCTCCTCGAGCGAGCAAACACATTGAATGACTAGTTCTTTTTTTTTTTTACTGTCAAGTACGCAAAAACAAAAAAGAAAAGGAAGAAGTTATTATTAGCCTGGAACTATTGCTACGGCAGTATTCAAAGCGATACCTTTTTAAATAAAAGTAACTACGATCTAATTATCATATCAGAATAGAAAGCATATCTAGATCATTTTGCTGCTATTTGACAGGGAGGTGTAATTAAGTGTAGATATGTGCAAAGGCCATAGTCTCTACACAAATATGGTGGGGGGCGTTCTATATGTATGTTCGTCTGTAACACTTTTAAAGTTGCTACAACCCCTACACCAAAATCTCCCTCTGGGAAGCTAAGGTACTGTATAAGGAAAGGCGCGGTGTAAAGTATAGTGCTTGGAGAACAGCATACATATGTAGTATGAGAATCATATCTTATAAGCGCATAGACCCCCGACTATCCGGAGGGCTTCGTTAGTCTCGTGGAATGTCAATTAGTTTCTACATGCGCAGCATTCCTGCGGCCCCACACTTCTCCTTTAGAAGGTCTAGACAAATTTTCCGGAAATCGGAACAGCATGATTTAATTACCTCACACCCGAAGCCCTGTGCACTACCTCCGGTACGCGCCTGGCTCCCGCACAACAGTAAATATCAAGGATTACTACAATCAAGAGATACTCAAACGGTTTTTTTTTCTTTTACAAGCACTCAATCTAGTACCTCATCAAAGATAATTTAACATTAATCTGGAGTTAAATAATTAGCCATACTGTTGGAACATGACCGTATGTACGAATGGGTGGCAATAGCCTATGGGCTATTGATCTACCATTCGTACGGCTAAGCCACATGTAAGCCACGCGTGGCGTGGCTAACCATGTGACCATAGGTTTCGTACGCACAATTATATCTTTGCTCAGCCTGGCCATTCGTACGAAGCCTAGAGAGAGAGAGATTGATCGGAAATGTATTGTTGTTTATTTGTTATTGCATTTACTTTGTTTGCTTCATATCTACGTACGTAGAAGATCTATTCAACACATACTTATAATAGTTGGAACTGTGGCAGGCACGCTGGGCGTGGCCATATACCCCTCTCAGTGGATGCCTGTACAATAGCTCCATTACCTTTACAACATCAATACCACCACCTAAGTCAACAGAACTGTTAAATCATTAAACCGAAAAGGAAAGAAAAAAAAACTTTAGCGGCAGTCTGCTTAGCATTTCCTAGACCGGGCAGTGTCAGGCACGGAAATAGTATTGTTGTAATCACAGTCATAGTGAGTTCTATCCCACGTGGTTGCGATTGAACTGTCGGCGTGACTCCCTCATCAAAAGAGGGTTTTCTATAAACTTAAAATCTGTCAGCACCTTGATACAGCGTCATAGTGGTAATTTAAGGCAATCACTGCGTTGCAGTTATTCCAAGCTTAAACTTAATTATCTTAAGCAGGCATAATAACCCGGTCATCCATCAGAGATACGTTTTTGAATCATCTATATCACGCAGCATCGCGAAGTTTTGTCGCCACATTAACTAGTTCGACTAATTAAGGTTATAGCATGTAAGTTACTTGATATTAATCAGCAGCTCAAACAGTCATATATAAAATGGCTTCTTCCCCCGCTCCCGAGGACGCATCGTTTGCTGCTTATATTTCACAGAAGCGAGTCCGAACAAATTTTAGCTCGAGATTGAAGAAACGAGTCAAGCGGTCGTCATCAAACGACTACAACGAATCAGGCCTGTCATACGTACAAGACACGCAGAATAACAAGATGGCTTCACTGTCAAACCCATATAAGCCAGATAACAAAGAAAAGAACGGCTACTTCTACGGTCTGGCGGGAAGACCTAGACTAGTAGCCAGAACAAGCACTGAGCGATGGTCCGAACCACAACATCCGGTGGGTTGGGACGAAAGGCTGGTACAGACTCGAAAGAGATATCTTCCAATAACGGATGACGAGATCGTGTCCAAATGGAACAATGATCTCTCTTCCTCAATCATTAAAGCGCTGAATGGATGTACCTGGAATTATTTCTTTCCGATACGCATTGGCCTCGTATCTGAATACGGTCTTGCTCAAGGCCAAAGTTCTACAGTTTTATTAGTTGCGGTCGAAGACGACAGCCTCCAATGGGAGGAGGGTATTGCTACCGCCTTGAAATGTCGCAAGATCCTCCACCAGTTCCGGGTTTCCGATGTCGAGGTGGAAATTTGCGAAAGCAGATACACACGCCATGCCGCGTGTGAACACTTCGAGTCAAATATTGACACGGAGCGCTGGTTCGACGAAGATACTAACACAGCTGCTCTAGACATGTTATCATATCCAGGGTATCCTATTGGATATCTTGAAGATCGTAAGGGGCAAGGAACAGTCGGCTTACACCTGAGGTTATCAGAAAATCAGTTGTCGAAAGCAATTTACGGTCTCACGTGTCGCCATGTAGTCAGCGCAGACCGCGCAATACACGAGAGCTATAAATTTTCGGAGGGTCACAGGCAATATCACGTCCAAGCCAACCATACCGGCTTCGAGGTCTGCATGGAGAGATTGGAGAAATTCCAGAGCAAGCTAGAAGAAGATATGAAGCCGTTATTGGATGATAGAACTCGATGGGAGGAGTGGTAC
The DNA here is from genome assembly GCA_022578865.1 of Xylaria sp. FL0043. Classification (NCBI taxonomy): domain Eukaryota; kingdom Fungi; phylum Ascomycota; class Sordariomycetes; order Xylariales; family Xylariaceae; genus Xylaria; species Xylaria sp. FL0043. The sequence goes on from MU397293.1 coordinate 137,298, forward strand.
ATCTTCGACGAAACCAAGAAAGCCATGCGTCCTACCGAAGAAGATGCAAAGGTACTTGATATGCTCCAGTCAAGTGCTGCTTATAACGCTAGGATCATCAAAAATCTGGAGAAACTGAAGCACAAAGATAGAAGGGTTATTGGTCACCTAGCCTACCACTCGAGCCTCGAAATATCGTCGCTACAGCCTGGCTATCTCAAAGATTGGGCCCTTGTGGAGCTGAACCCTGGCAAATTTGTGAACGGGCCAGAGAACAAAGTTTTTATTGGCAGAACCCCCGAGAATGCAGGCAGTATGGGGATTCATCACAGGTTGAAGAACGGCTTCCTGAACCTTAGTCTGGGGGACGAGCCGGAGGTGCCCCAAACACATTTCACGGTGGGGAAACGGGGGAGTAAAACTGGGTTGACATTTGGCATCAAGAGCGGCGTGGAAGCTGTCATCCGACATCCAAGTGTTGGCAGCGAGGATGTATATGCATGGGAAATGTTGATAGTCCCACAAGAGGCATACAACCAATTTTCGGCGAGAGGAGACTCAGGTGCCGCTATTTTTGACACAAGAGGTCGAGTCGTTGGGCTGGTTACTGGTAGTACCGATGCCAAGCCTGAGGACGACCGGAGAGGAACCCCCGAAGCTGGCGAATCAACCTCTCGAAGCTGGAAGGGTTACCCAGGCGGTAATATATATCCAGAGAAGGCGGACGCGACATCTAAAGAAAGTCTGGCTAAATTTCGGAAAGAAGTGGATGTCACATTTGCCACCCCTATCCAATGGGTACTAGAAGATATCCAGGATTTCACCGGACTGCAAGCAGTGCTTGCGTAAGTTCCGTGCCGAAAGGTTCAATTGAACGGCTCAGTAGAGACCGCAGGTTCAAGATCTCGCAGAACTGCAAGCAGCGCTTGCGTAGGTTCAGCACCGAAAGTTTCAGTTAAACGGCTCAGTAGAGACCGGTCAGACTTTCCAACCATATTACCGCTCGGATAAGCTCGACTCAGTTGAGATTGATGTGATTTCCAGCGAGGCTGAAGAGCTACTTTATTAGTCGAGGGCAGATATCAAAGAAAAGTCCTTCCTCAATATCTATCAGGATGTTTTTGACAATCAACCCACTGTGAAGACACTATCATACATGGCTGCTTATTATCATTGGACCGAGTCTTAGGCCCCAGATTTGTAGGTGAGGTAAGCTCATATCAGATGACCAGTCACCCATCGCCAGTGTAACACTGCCTCTGTTTCACAGCCTATCGCGCTCTTCGTGAGAAAACTCTGCGATCTTTAGATCTCAAAAGAATTCAGTTCGAACCCGCGAGTCTTGTGTGAAGAGTAGTCATCACTTCAGATTCCTATATATTAACACCGCCTGAGAGTGTATCCTTCTCGTAGCACGATTTTTACTAATTAATTAATGCGAATCGGTGCTAAATACTCCCACATTTAGCCAAGGTTATCATTCTATCATCATATATAATCAGATTAAATTCGAGATATTACAACGCCGAAAAGCTGTTCTCAAGCGCGATGGCTAATATTTTGCATTTCGAACTTAAAACTACCTAGGGACTGTAAAATATAAAAGTAAAAGGTTCAACTCGCGTGCGAGCCCAGACGTCTTGTATAAATGTTTTGGTTCAAGCGGCATTGCACTACCGTTAAAATACCTTCATATCTGGCTTTCGGATCGCAATAATATCGCACGACATCGAGACAAATCCTCGGCCGAAATTGGACGCACAATTATCGCCATCCGATGACACGCTCTGGGCTGCGCCTTGACACCCTTCCTTTTTGCTAAATATAAAGGGGTTGCTCCTCTCACTTCCTGCTCTCGTCACGAGTACAGTACGACCAGCAACTTTATCCCGTCAGGTCAATATCTATTGAACACTCCCACCCAGTCAAGACATTTCAAAACATACAACCATACTATCTCAAAATGAAGAGTCTTCAAGTTATACTTAATTCTCTGCTTCTCGCGGCAACAATTGCAGAAACAGCTACAGCTCTGCCCGCAAACTAGACTGGAACGGACAGTCCTGATATTAACGCCGGGTGGACATTCCAGGCGTATCAAGATGGCGCTTGTCGAATCGAACTCTTCAACGCCGTCGGAAACACCGACGCGGCTTGCACCGCAATTCCGGGGCCAGAGTTTTCGTATAGATTCGCATCCACCGCAGATCCTGCCACCGGCACCAGCTTCGCCGCGAACCTGTTCTCTTCTGTTGGGTGTCAGAATCGTATCGTTACCGACAATGGAAAGAATGGAAACTACAACACTGTGCTATTCGAGAGCTTCAACATCATTATTACTTGATGGATTGGATTACCTATCAGGCATCACTCAAACTTGGTTCAAGTTAAGGTTCATGCTGGATATAGAGTAGAAATTGGACTGAAAACAGTATCAGAGATCCATTTGAGGGCTAAATATTCACTCTTTTATTGGCTCGGTTTCCTTAGAGAGGTGTCACTCATTGAAAGTTGATACAATGTGGTGAGTGGGCTCTGTACAATATCGGATATTATCTAGACGCGTGACAGGATACACCGTTGTACTATGTCTATTGTGTATATCGATGAATTGAAGAAACAGAAGCATCGTAAGAAGCGGAGTTCTCCTTTAAAGAACTTCTGCTTAGCGTACGGGCTCAGAAGGTAAGGGGTACAAGCCACATGTGAGGCTGTAACCAATGCCGGTTATTATTCCAACAATGATTATAAAGCAAATTATGTATAACCGCATTTTCTTTGGTACATGGAGCTCTTTCTAGGAAGAAGCTTATGCTACACGTGCAACCGCGCTGATCAAGTAGTACACCTTGATCTGCTGGCTTCCGTGAATCAGACCAGCTGCTGCAGACTTATTGAGGCATGCAACCATCAGCTTTTGCGAAGCTGAACCTAATGGGGATTGAAGGAGGACTCCAAACCCCGATATATCTGTGCATAGCACGAAACCAAGCTACGGATTCTGAAGGACTCTTTTAATCGGAGAGATCCGTATGTCCCACTTAGCCATAGGAAATTGTTGTGTTGTGAAGACCTGGCCGACGCTTGAATCCAGCCCTTGTGATAGCCTATTGCAGCTATAGAATAAATATTAATCATCTCCAAGCGGAGAATCAACGGGAATAAACGTTATACTAAACTGGTATAGCCCTGATGTATTATTCATGGTGCGGGAGAATAAACCCCCTCACCGGCTTACGTCACTTGAACCTCGCTTATTACCACCATTATCTTAACTACCTTGGTACCTACGAGACATTTCAGACGGAATCATGATTGCTACTGTTGCTAGGACAACACTCACGAATAATAACTCCCATAAGCCATGATCGTGTCCCCCACACCATAAGGTGAGTAAGCGGACTTGCCCGTGAGACTCAGACTACAAGGCAGGCTATGAAGTGATTTAGTTAAAGGTGCTATTTCCGAGAAAACCGTCTCATGACCATCCCAAGCATAAGATCATCGAATTGATTTCTCTAAGAGGAATGTCAAGAAGAGACTGGACATGGTCTGAAAAATCCACATTGACGTGTCTTCCAAAGGTCGTCCAATACGGCCAATCCATAAATAAGACCGCTTTCCCACATGGATAAAGTTAGCGGTATGACTAATACTTGCTTTCGTTTACGGAGCTCTAAATCTTTTCTTTATTAATGTTTCTGCTCTCACTCAATTCATGATTAACCATGACACGCGCAGTATCCTCCCTGCTGGTTGCCGGCAGTATTTTAGCCACAGTACTTGTCCCAGTTGACTCACAGTCTGATTTGGGAGTGATCCAAATCTCAACAACCCCAGATGGGTTCAACGCTCCACCACGAGGATGGAACTCCTTCGGTATCCAAGCTAACCCAGCCACCGACCCTAGCTTCACATTCGACCAAGCCGGCGTTATTACCCAGTGTGATGTCCTCTCCACAAATGCGGCTCTCAAATCATCCGGCTACGTGTACTGTAGTCTTGATTCCGGCTGGTCCGTAGGTGGAAACGGCGACGACTTCGGCCGCATAATCGCCGATTCATCCAAGTTTGACATTACTGCGCTGGCAGACCATCTCCGTGAGCCCCTTTTGGATTCCCATGTTACCACACGTTTCTTATCCCACATACTTTCAAAAGCCTGTTTCTAGACATCGTCCCTTATCTATATGATCGACCGAATGTATACAAAATAATTGCTGACTTTGGACCCTCATAGATAGTGAAGGTCTGATGTTGGGTGTCTATGTTGTTCCCGGTGCTTTCATAGCTGATGAGGCTAAGACCATCCTTGGCACGAGTGTCACTATCGGCTCGGTATGCTCGGGTGACAATGGTCTCGCTCGCTGTAACTTCAACTTCTCGCGTCCGGAGGTGCAAGTATGGCATAATTCCGTTGTAGATCAGTTCGCCTCATGGTAGGTTCCCAAAGCGAGCGCATCGCTCCGATATTTTATTGGATAGCTACGACTGACGGTGAATAGGGGCGTCGACTTCATCAAATTAGACTTTATAACCCCAGGCTCCCCCGCCAATGGCGTAAATCTTCCTCCGGACTTGAGCAGCGAAGTAATCGCCTATCATCAAGCTATAGCGCAATCAGGCCGGCAGATGCGCCTCGACATATCCTGGAAGCTAGACCGCTCTGAGCAGTTTTTCGATATCTGGCAGACTAATGCGGACTCCATGCGAACGGACCAGGATATCAACAATGGTGGTGCTACGACCTTCGTGTCGTGGGGCACGGTCCAGCGTGCCATCGACAACTACCGGCAATACATCACCACCGTTTCTACGTTTGACACAACCCTCACGATCTATCCAGATATGGATAACCTCTTTGTAGGAAACGCCGCCTCAGTGTCAGGTGTCACCGACGATGAGCGCCAGAGTATCATGACACATTGGATCGGGGCCGCTGCGAACCTCATAATAGGTTCTGATTTGACTAACTTGGATGAACTTGGTTTGAACCTACTGGCGAATGCCGCCGCGCTAGCAGTCGCAGATTTTACCGCAAGCTTCCCAATGCAGCCCCGTAACCCGGGCACTGGCGCCCAGAGCGCGCAACAGCTGCAAGCATGGATCGCCGGTCCGAATCCTACAGGAGAGGCAGTGGTTGTTATTGCAAACTATGGCCCTGACGAGGGTCAAGGTGGCTTCGGGACCTCACTCACCGGCGTTCAGACGGTAACGGTGGCTTGGGAAGATCTCGGAATCCAAGGGTCATTTAATGTCTTCGATGTGTGGGCTGGACAAGATTTAGGATCCGAAGACGCCGAACTGGAGGTGCAGCTCGGGGAAGGCCAAAGTGTTCTATACCATCTGACGCCGCCGTCATGATGGGTGGTAGAGCTACTTATACGTCCTTCCACGGGTACAAATCTACTCTAATGCTCGCCGTAAGGAGAACAAGCAGTCAATCCATAACCCGAACAACAAAGGACCCTTTCGCCTCGCGAGATCAAGGGGCGTCGGACTTTTGCATAATTATGCATTTGGTTACAGTTCACACTGGATATGTGTTGCAACCATTTGCGACAAGCAACCATCTAAAGAGAGCGAGTAGTTAAAGATGTCGTATCTATTGCCGATAATAGTAAACTTCCGCTCAACATGCTTTACCGTCTTGTACTACGCTTCACACCCTAGTAATCCAGTCTAGGGAGATCTCCGTAGGTGGCGGAGTTGATCATTCAGCAGGTTGATTAACTTCGAGTTGCGTGGATATAGAGCTAACAGGACTGAAGCACGTCTTGACACCTGGCCTACGGTATGATAATATCCTTCTTTGCTTTGGATAGTACTCTGCTATATAATCTCAACGATAATTATCTTTCAGGCCTGATGATGCGTACTAAAATTGAGACAAACATGACTTAGGAATAGTGAACCATAGTACGATTGCTGACAGTACCACTTTTTGTGAGCAACTTTCTCTGGCCTGCGGTAGAGAGAGGGAGGCTGTCATCCTGGTCACGGATATAATACGACCAATCAGCTGTTTCGTCTAGTTCCGTCTGTGAGTACCCATTACCCAGCCATGCGAAGCGGTTACCGGCGTAGGTGATTTCAAAATCGTCTAGACGAATGATTTTCATGCACTCAACGTAGTGTAATGTGCTTCCAGGCCAGAGGGCGGTAACGCGCCCGCTGGTTCTGTTCTTGTACCACGAGTGGCAAGCGTCTGCCCATACTGTCCGCCCCATGAAATGATCTTTATATTGTATGAAGTCCTGGACGGCCTCTTCTTTCGGGACGAATTTCTTCATGTTAGTTGTTTGGTACTGGTCAATTAACCTGCATATCCAATCGACTTGCGTCTCTATACCATAGAGGACGGGCCCGTTGCCGATAGGACTGTTTGGCCCTAATATGGTCAGATAATTTGGAAAGCCGGCAGCGGCTACGCCTAAATACGACTGCGGATCGGTCGCCCATTTATCTTGTAAATTTTCTCCGGCATGTGAGACAATCGGGAAGCGGGGCCGGAAGCTTGTGTCAAAACCAGTGGCACAGATGAGTACGTCAACCGGATATTCTTTTCCATCGCATAGGCAACCACGCTCGGTGAGGGAGTCTACTGTTCCAAAGACAACCTCCACGTTAGGCTTAGTAAGTGATTCTAGGTAATTGACACCTGGGGTGATTCGGCGACAACCAAGACTGACGTTGGGTGTCAGTTTGGAAACCAAATCAGCATCGCCGAGCTTTTCAATCATTTGGCCATGAACATAAGCACGAGTCTCTTCTTGGAGTTTATTGTTCTTCAAGAAGATGCCGAACGACCCATTCAGTCCATTTTCGATGGTTTTGCGGTATTCGAGAAGAGCACCAGGCTTATTCTCGAAGGTCGACTTTTCTTCCTCACTAAACAAGCGCTGCTCCAGACCTGCGGTTGGCAAAACCCACGCGGGGTTGCGAATGAAGGTCGTCACTTTGCTGCATTTATCTCGGATGGCGGGTAGAACTTGGATACCGCATGAACCGTTACCAATAAGACCAATATGCCTTCCTTCTAATTTGGCATTTTTATCCCAGCTAGCTGTATGCAAAAGTGTACCCTTATAAATGTCCACGCCACCAATGTCCGGCCAGCGCCAGTGATTAAGGACGCCACCTGCATTAATTAGGATGTGGCAGTGATCGGAGATCAAGAGCTGGTTGTCTGTGTTCTTGACAGTGATGTCGTATTCGTCTTTGTCATTATTCCAATGAGCACCAACGACTTGGTGCCGCAGGCGAACGTATTGATGTAGGTCGTACTTCTGCGCGAACTCATTGAAGTAGTCATATATCTCTTCAGCCGGGGGGTAAACTGAGGACCAATTGAGCTTCGGCTCAAAGCTCCATGTATAATTGTGTGCTGGGACATCACATGCGCACCTAGCTTGCGTTAACTATTCTGGGATCTCGATATAGGTCAGAAGAGAGTCTCACCCTGGATACAGATTCTCATACCAAGTCCCACCCACTGCCGCATTCTTCTCATAAACTATCAAGCTAACGTTCTTGAAGTCCCTTTGAAGCTTGTAGGCGACAAGCAGACCGGATGCCCCAGCCCCAACGATAACAATGCGGATGTACTTTTCAGCATTGATAGGATCTTCCAGCCGCTTGATGGCGTTTCGACCCGACGGTGTACCGTCAAATTGAAGTAGAAAATCGTGAGCCATACTCGACTACATAAACGCGCACATTAAAGGAACGCAGGAATACTGGCTAGATAAATGTGTGTGAGGGGTAGACCCTCGGCATTATATAATCCGCCCTTCAGGATACGCTCAAATCACATTGTGTAGTCTCTAGATTCTTGCGGGACCGTGACACCTGAAGTGATATGCTGGTGTCCCACTACGTACTCCGCGATGGCGTCGACTACTCGCACAAACCATCCTCCAGGAGCTTACTATTGTCACATCGGATGGGCATACCAAAAATATATGAAGACGTACATGTTGAGAGACACCATTGCTTTATCCGCTGTACATGGCTTGGACTTGTCCCCATCATGCTGCCTATGTTGTTAGATGCGCGACCAAGTTGCCAGTCCGGGAGTATTAGTTGGCTCAACGCATCTCTACCCACTCTACTACATCTCTTGGACTGGGTATACTAAAGCTCTTGACAGAAATTCTCGGCTCACGACAATTCTAAAGCTTGTTGGTGCTACTGTATGTAGTTCAACCTGCATAATGAATGATTCATGTAGGTGACTCCAAATCAGGGGTAGCTTACTAGAGCCACGGGTAACTGACTCAGGCGAGTTCCGATTCGGTGAGTGGTCTCATTCCCAAACAGGTTAGCGCTACGCATAGAGCACTTTGGCAGCCGTGGCATGCAGAAAATGCTCTTGTTGGGTTAGCGCTATCCACCATGGCCTTATGTCCCGCATCGGGTCCGAGTTGCAGCTTGCTAAGTGCAGATCAACCATCTGTGTTAATTATGACCCGGTGAGAGACAGCCAAGTTGAACGACGGCTTCATAAACTTTGGTGTTGGAGTGGGAAAACTTCGCAAACGAAAGAATTGGAGAGTCTATGCGTACAGCTAAGTGAAGTGTTACTCTAGATTGGGTCTGCCAGCCAGATATAGGCCGTTGGGCGCTGTCGTGCCTCAACGGAGTCATGTTTGCGTAGTATGAGCTACTTCAGACTCTTGGTTGTCCTCCAGCCCTCTCGCACGCATGTGGATTCTCGTCCGAATTCTTCGAGATGCCTCCTCTAATGAGCCCTCGCCATAAATTTGATCGGCCATACAGGAAGTCAAGATGCCCGAAATGGGTTGTATGCGAACACATTAAGATACCTCAGCCCCCATCTTGCTCAATGATCTCTTAGCGCTGTTTAGCGCCCCGTCGCCTCAATAAGTTAAATTGACCATGATCGTCTTAGGCTCCGTGTAAGTCCGTAGTACATGTATCGCATTCTCACGTCCCGTGCCGCTCTCTTTCGTACCTCCGAAAGGTACCGACAAGAATGACACTGCACGATCAAAGTCAGTAGTTGCCACTTGGAGCGCATTTTGGGATGGATTCAAAGATGTAGAATTTTGAAAGGCACTGGTCCCGAATAGGACCATGATGTTCTAGAAGGCATGAACAAGATGTTCATAAACAACTTACCGCTCACACAGTTAATACCAACCATACCGCTGTCAATTGCAGACGAAACCCGCATCGCTCTATTGATATCTTGAGTGAAAACACCGGCCATCAGTCCATAGTTAGTATCGTTGGCCTTGGCGATAATTTCCTCCTCTGTTTTGAATTTGTTCAGGATCGCAACGGGACCGAAAATCTCTTTCTTGCAAATTTCAGCGTCCTCGGGTACATCAGTAAACACAGTCGGCTCAATGAAAAATCCCTATAATAAGACAGAGGTTAGTAAATCATAGATCCAAATGGTAATATCAATAATTACTGACCTGATCACCAATCCTAGAACCTCCAGTCAATAATGTCCCCTGATTTCGCCCCCTTTCGAGAAAGCCCGAGACTATATGAAAGGTATTGGTCAATAACATGAAATTGATTTGAGATATCACGTTCTTCAAGCATGGAATTGAGACAGTACAAGAAGCTGCGGCTGTCAAGGTCGTGGAGTGCGTACCTCTGTCAAACTGGGCCTTGTCCACTATTGGACCCATCAAAGTCTCGACTGCATCAGGGTCACCAACAGTCTTGGATCGTTCCTCCATTGCCTTCTTATAGCTTTCCAAGAATTTTTCGTAGATGCCTTCTTGAACATACACTCTTGACGCAGCATAGCATACTTGACCTGAGTTTGCGCAGATGGCATTGACACACCAGAAGACAGCGTTCTCGAGCTGTGCATCATCGAAGACAACAGCAGGGCTCTTGCCACCGAGCTCCAAGGTGACACGCTTTAGGTTGCTCTTGGCTGCCATTTCTTGTATCCTCCGGCCTGTTGCTGTGGACCCGGTAAAGCTTATCTTGCGCACTTTCATATGGCTGGCTAAGAGAGCGCCAGACGATCCATCTCCTGAAAGTACCTGAAATACACCTGGTGGAAAGCCCGCCTCCTTGATAAGGGTACCCAGGGCCAGTGCACTGAAGGGTGTCTTCTCAGATGGTTTTAGGATAAAACAGTTGCCTGTAGCTAGTGCAGGAGCTGATTTAAAAGCAGCGATAGCCATAGGACCATTCCACTGTCACCCCATGGGAGTTAGCGATTGCCATGCTTGAAGAATCGGATCCTAAACGCCAAGGGCTTTTGAACGACTATCCCGGCTGATAAGCGTTTCCGCTACTTACCGGCACAATACCTGCCGTGACGCCCAAGGGTTCATTATGCACGATTTTCAGAAATCCATCGTCTTGGGGGAAAGACTCTCCAGCGAACTTATCACACCAGCCGGCGAAGTATCGAAACGCTTGAGAGGTGCCTCCAATCTCTAGTGCACCGATAGAAGAATACGGCGCACCCATGCTCAATCGTGTCAGCTCAGCAAGTTTGATGCTATACTCATCAACCAAATCTGCAAGTTTCAGTAGAAGGTCTCTCCTTTTCATTGCAGGGGTCTTCTTCCATGCTGGAAACGCTGCCTCTGCTGCAGCTACAGCAGCGTCGACGTCATTTTCGCCGGCGAGCGCTACGTCATTTGCTATAAGTGATCCGTCCTTGGGATTGTATACTTCTAACTTCTTAGAGTTTTTCGCTTCGACATACTGGAAATTGGTCAGTTTAGAGCATTTGCTCAACCCCATGAGAGCATACCTCGTTATTGATAAACAGTTGCTTGGGTAGATTTGACTTGCTCCATTGGAAGATACCATCGCTGGTGGAAGCTTTGTTTTGGTTCATGGTTACTTGCACAATTAGTATTGTAGTACAGGGGGGATTCTCGGCTGGTCTATGTACTTCTGGTATAAAAGAAAGGAATTCTGATCTCGCCCCCGGCAGGTTTGAACGTCCCTATTAAATACTGATTCACCCTTTGTCACGCCATTCTACATCCACACATTCCGGCGATAAGCAGCCGACAATCTACAGACGAACGCTACCTGCAGGGGTCCACACGATCTCACAGATTCGTTTTGTGCCCTTCATTGAACTTACTACAGGTCTCCAGGATGATAATCCTATACTATGGGGCTGTTGGCCTGTACAGACAGGGAATTTTTGGTTAGAAATATCTCCATAAATACTTGCCAAGCCGAAGTCCAGTGTGGCAAAATAATTATGCGACTGATCAACATCCCTCTTTAAGTAGTACACTGTCGTTAACATAATAAAAGTAAGAGCCTGTAGAGGGTATTGCACATCTAGTACTTTAAGGGACATTAGATTTATGGATTAGCCGTATTTTTTCCTATTTAAGTCTCCAGCCCCATAGTATAGCATTATCATCCTGGAGACCTGTAATTGTTGAAACAAGGATGTCGGGCATACTCCACTCTCATACATATACGTATTACCTCTCCCCTTCACTTAGTTTATTGCCATCTACCTGTCCGAAATACTATTACAACGCAGCTGCGCTTCAATCGGTCAATATTTCTCTTTGACGCTATTACTATAAGTGTAGTTTTAACAGAGGTCAGATGGGGCGAAATGCAAGGTATCCGGCACAAGCGTTCCCGTAACTTCCTCCCGCTACGATGCGTGGGGTTTGTCCCGCCTAGCTCTAAATATGACGACTTTAATTGGCCTGGTGAGATCAGGTAAGACGTTTTGGTAATAGTGAGGTACCCCGCAGCGCCGATCTTCGCATTCGCATAGTATTGTCCGCACTGTTAATGGTGATTTATTATTACTCGGGCCACATACCTCATTAACTCTACTGCCTCTAAGCCTCCTAACCTCCTAACCTAGCAACAGTGAACAACTAAATGAGTTGGAGGGAACAGTGAGTTTGCATGAGGGAGTCGGAAGAACTTAGCAATGTCGATAACATAGACGCTTATCGAGAAGCCACGTTGCTAATCAGTGTCAGTGAAATGTTCAACTGCATGTAGTAATATGCGCGCTCTGTCTCTGGTGTCCGTTTAGTGCAGGACTTTAGAAATAAGTGCAAGTTGCTACATGCATATCATTACGTAGTATGCCTTGGACAATGATCGTCCACAGTCTCAATTGATCATATCCTCTCATTATTTTCGCATTTGCTTGGGTCCTTCTTCCAATGACTTTTACGGTGTCAGTAGAGCTGTCTTCGAATGCTTGGTGGGGACATTTGATCTGCTCGAAGATGCAGGGATAATGGCTAAGATCTGGCCGAGTGGCCTCCTTTGGGGTAGCAGATATCACTATCGCACTTAATCATGCGCTCTGGAATATCGTGTATCTTACGTTAACCCAGCGTCAATAACCTTCTTTTTTCTCCCTTTTATTGTCACTTTTCTTATTGCCTCCCGGGTTTCTGATTAACACACGTCTTACAGCTAGAGTTTGATTAGCCATCAGCACGGGATCACTTCGGCTACATCAACACTCTCTTCCGAACTTGCGCCCGTAGCTAATTCTGCGAGTATGGTCTGCTGCGATCAATGCGTTGATGCAACTGTCGATGAATGATGAAAAATTCTAGACCTAGAACCTACCGAGCTGCAGGGAGGATTGGCGGCGCCCGGAAGTGTCGGAAGCATTCTAGCCCTTTTCGGGGAGGGGATGGTACTAGTGTGCATTTCGGGGTTTGCACAATTATGTACATCTTGTCGGCAACTTCTCAAATACTTACGTGATTGTTATTAGACCAGTCGGGTGCTGGCCTTGAGACCCTCCATTTTCCAACCGTGAACCTGAACACGTCAATGCAGCGTCAGCAACGGCATAACAATCCGGATGTGTTGCACAACATGTCGCCAACAGCTGGAGATTTAGTCAATACGGTTTACCCCATTATCACACGCATCACATATCGATTCAGCAGCTGTCCTGATAACCTCTTTAAACCTGGAAACTACTGAATAACAAATTGCAGACAATGAGAATCGTAATACCAGTCTTCGACAACTAAGCTCGTTCATTATACCCGACACTCAACACTAGAAGATATTTGAATTGCTGTTAATGAGCCGTATCTGCGCTACGTCAGGGCATCAGGCTCAATATGTAGTTCAGAAGGCTCGAAGACAAGATTTTTGAGCTGATGTAAGGGGTAGACAGGCACCCAGGCTCCACTCCATTTCATTCCCTCGGGTTGTGCGAGATGAAGAAGCTGACCTAGGGACTGCTAAATAAACTAGTCAGGTTGAGGTAGCTTACTGGTTTACCTGCGAATAGGAGCGGGTGCAATGGCAGGTCGTGCTCAAGACCCTCTGTGTTATTGAACACAAACGAGATCACATGGAAGTGTGTCGGCAATCGCTGTCGTGAAGAGGAGGAAACGGAGTTCCTAGTGCATGGCCCTTATCCCAGGAGTTCAATCTATTGTGATGGGGATGTGCTGTCCGTAGTTGAGCATCCCGTAATCTCAAAAGTCTCTTATCTATTCCTTATATAAGCCGACCTAAGGCACTTGAAAGCATGACAACCCCCTCCAGGGCCTTTCTCATACTGTTTGACCCTACTTAAATATGTAAGGTCCGCATTTTCTAGTGAGAGTATTGGCCAAGTTCTTATAGTTGATATTTTCATTAGTCTTTTTCCCCAAGTTTTGGCTTAATATAAGGGCGATCGTTATTACCTCCGACCCATTATTGACACGATTTCTGATTAAACCTAGTAGCCGATCGTCGGAGAACGCCATCTGGGACGCACGTGGAAACGGCCCTATAAGGCTATTAGGGAGCGCGCTAAAGAAGTTCTGGCCAGAGTCACTGTAATAAGAAACAACCTATGTGCTAGTGGCCCTAACACCGACTCAACTCTACGACTTTAAACATTGAGTGAGCGCCTGAATAATATATAATCGAGTTAATCATCCTACCTTGTTAATGATATGATTGACGTTTAATATAATCGTATCTATACTATAGGGATATAGAATGGGTTATTTCTTGTTGCAGTGACTCTGCCTGGCTTACTGTCTTACGTATATATTGTGGCGTATCGCTCTCGCAACAACGAAATCTCACACGCTCTCACTTTCTATGAAGAGCAAAATTTCCTAATTATAATAGTACTAATAATGAGTGACTGTGGTTACAATAGTTGCTCATGTGCACCTGTCATTGCGAGGTCATTGCATCTCAGCGGGGCTATACCTCTGCATAATGACAAAACTGCGCCCCAGAATTGCACTTTCAATGTATGCATTGATTGATCAAATATAAATCGAGCGTCATGCTTATCCTGCTAGCATTGCCCAATCGCAAGGTGCTTATATTACCGGCATATCCCCTCCATCACCATGTGCCAGGCCCAGAGCCTGCTTCTCTGGTACCCACCATCGTTGTTTTTGTTTCCTTCCTCGTCTTTTTTTTTCTAGCATTGGCGTCTGCCGTATGTCGGTCACCCCGAAGGGATGTCACTTTGTTCTGCCTTCTCATGCACGCTCTCTTTTATTCTTTCCCGTAAACCAAGCACACTCTCTTGCATGCCTCCTGGTGTATCAAATGTCAATCACTGTTTTCCCAAGACGCTGCTGCGGTAAATGGTTGCATGAACTCTGTGATCCTGTTCTATTGGTTTAACTGTACTGAGCTGCCTGTTTTAAGTAGTAAAGCTAAGGCTCTATCTAAGCCATCGAGCATTAATCCCAAGTGCCGACGTACATTTCCTATGGTTCGCACTACTGCCCTACGACATAGTGCGAACCTCAAAGTGCACATGGGGTTTTAGGTTAGATCAGCCTGTTACCAATAGAGACTTGTTTGAAATGTTCTACACAGACACATCATCTGCAAGTAGCACTGTCTAGAGAAAGATGTTTGGAGACTGGGCCTCTTCTTTTCGGCCCCTTTGACCTTTACTGTTCCTAGAAACACCTGGGCTTAGTAATAGGTCGCTGCAGTATGGGGAGTTGTATTATTCCGGCCGTACCATGGAGTGTGGGGAATTGTATACATAGACGCCTATCTGTATTGTATCGGTGGCAATCTCCGCAGCTATTAGGGTAGTCTTTACACCTGCACTTTGCGTTACGCTACATCCTGGGGTGAGACTATAAGCCGCTAATTCTAGGATATCATGGTCACCCCGGACGCTAGAGCATAAGCTTTCCAAACGTGGAAACACTTTAATTCGTTGGGCTTAATTGGGCACAAACTTGCATTGATGTGAAACGAGTGATTATGTAGGAGGAGTTGCCTAACGCCATCATCCGTTGCCGTCACCACACTTCCCAGGTGTGAAAGGGACAGGAATCTTGGGAGGTGGTTCATAGCGTTTCATCAGGTAACAGGGGTCTTTTCCTGCCCTTTCCACAATTTCTCTGAGTCTATCTTTCAGTTTCCCTGCCTGCAGACGTTTTTCCGGCTCAACCACGATAAGGTCTTTACCAATCAGGCTGACGAGACTTGCCAGACCAGTGCCTTTGGCACAACGTGGGTCATTTTCAAGTGCTTGTAGTCCACTGGAGACAACCGGATGGATATTCGCAGTGTGTGGTCCCGCGCTTTCATAGTAGGGAGCCTTATGAGGAAAGGGGTCATCGTTCTCTCTGCGCCTCTCCTCGAAGTTGTGGATGGCTTCATAGCCATATAATAGCCATATAGTAAACTCCATGAACATACAACCGACCGACCACATGTCGTATCTTCTTCCCCTTGGCTTTTTGCGGTCAGTCACAGCTTCTGGGGCCTCGTAGCATGGTGTGGTAGCCTTCGTATTGGTTGGATCATGCCGATGCTCAGTCGCTACGGTGTGGAACTTAGATATGCCAACATCCGCAATAACCAGTGTCCCGAATTCCCCAGTTGCAGTTGAGTCTTTAAAATGGAGTATGTTTTCGGGTTTCAGGTCGCCATGTCGGCAATTTTTATCATGTAAAGCGAATAAAGCATCAACGAGGCCAAGCATCTGCTGGAGGCACCACACGAAAAGTTGCCGATCCCTTGTCGGAACTGCAGTAGGATCACCCTTCCAGAAATCAAGGAGGGTGCCTCCATTGGCCCAACGGAAAATGACATAGAAAGCATTGCCTTGTTCAATAGTAGCGACGTGCCGGATCAGGTGCTTTTTCTTGAGGCTTTGGATCTTCAACAAATTATTCTTCTCCGTGACGAAATCCTCCTTTTCGGTGTAGTCTTTGATAGCAACCTCGGCTATGTTTCTCAGTTCCGGTCCCTTGAAGCAGATGTTAGTGTGCGCTTAACAAGTATTTTCGAAATGCAATTAAGTGAGACACTCACTCTATGGGCCGCGTGAATTATGCCTTGATAAACAGTGCTTTTGTTGTTCAGTGCCGACTTTTTCTTCACATCGTAGAACGGCAAAGCAACATTCCCATCGATCTTAATGTCTTCACCCATCCTGGTGAATACTGGGGCGAGAACTTGCCATTGTTTCTGAAGAAAATTCTCCACTGCGATTCTGTGTCTTTTTGCCGAAAATGACTTGAAAACTTTGCCTTGAGAAGATTCCAAGATCTGGCAGTGTTTCTCGGCCCCTTGTCTCATAAGTGGGAGGTCCTTGTCTGTAAGTCCCTCGCATACTAAGGACTTAAAGAGATCTTGGATTCCACAGAGTCCAAGGACTGCGAGAACTTTCTTCGCACCTTCCACCGTCTTAGAGAAACGAGCACTATCGGAAGAATCCAACAAGGGTAGCTGAGCTTTGACAACGTCTGTAGTGATGACTTTGTCTAGAGCGTCCCGTGGCAGGAATTTGAAATGAGAAAAGGTTTGGGATTCCCTGGATTCGTCGCACTCGACAATTCTCTCATCCAGCTGATCATACAAATCATGTTCCGCTGAGTCATAGCTCGATGTGGTGGAACCCCGAGATGACTGCCCTGAAGTCTGGCGAGATAAGTCGCTTAGTGAGTCCGAATACTGAGACGAGTCACTTAAGAGTGAATGCCGGGACGAGGATGCCATTTTCAAGTTTGTACAATTATTACCTTGGGGGTAAGAGGAGACTTGAGGGATGATGAGATAGGATCATATGGGTTCCGCATCACAGTTGCCGAGGGGCGAGGATTTCGCGACATGGTTTTTATATTCGTAAGAGAAGGCTACTCGACTGGCGCGATAAGTGGTCGCGCACCACACAACACCAATGCCATTGCGCTCGCTTTGGGCAAACTGGCTGTGTTGTTCATGGTGGCTGCCTTGATGTGCCGCCTCAATTGGGCTGATTAGCGACGTGTAGGCGTCCCAGAGTTCAATCTACTGACTGAGTACCCTGGTCGCATGTGGTCAGCAGCTAGCACCATCCGCAGCAGCTACTTCTCTGGGTATCATGCTGAATCGATAGATGACGCATTCCAGATTAGCCAGCCAATTTCCCACCTCTGACTGTCGGATTATGCAAGTAACATGCAAGAAATGCCAAGAGATGCTATGGCTAAGGCTGGAGGCTTATCGCAATTCGACACAACACTGGCTCGCTTTTCGGATCTCCAACCCCAAGCCCCCTGTCGGTCGATCCAGAGGGGTTGGACCATGGCTGAGCAATAGTTGCAGGGTGGGGGTGGGATCATCTGCCCCTCTGGCGGGGTTCTTCACGAACTATTTCGGTGCGGGTTAAGCTGAGTGGGAAGACGACGCCACTCACAGTGAAGGGAAGAAACTATACGTGATCAGGTTTCCGGCTCTGAAACATTCTAACATACTCATGTTGCAGGCATCTTCTTTGTGAATCTAAGCAATCGCGATTTGCTGGCTCTCGCGAATTGTGGAGATTGTTTATTGCGACTTTTGTTGCTTGAGTATCACGATACTAAGTCTAACGTAAGCATTTAATACTGAGCTTCTCGGGATGTGCTAGGACATGGCCTCTACAGCCACACCGGCCTCCAATAGGTAAGATCGGAGGAAATAATACATGCGTAGACATATTTAGCGGTTGCAGTTAACCCAGAGTATTTCGTACTCACGTAGTATGTCGGCCGTTTTGTGAGCACCAGTCGGACTACTTGCTCGCGCCGAGTCACGGTCAAACTACGACCAATCACTAGTTGAGGTCCATCGATAATGCATCACAGGTTGGTCCTCAATTCTCGGTGATAGCCGGCAATCTATTGGATAGGTGCATATATCATGTTCCGATAATTCCCGCGCACGTTCGCACAACGCACACCTACTTCCCAGATGGAATCATGCCATGTCAGAGATGGTAGGGGATAGGTACCACTTGCGGCTCTGTTGAGCCAGTCACAGTGCCCGCAGAATTATATCATGCTCCATTTTCGTCACACTATTAGGTTGTTGCATATCTCTCCATATCTCATCGTGCTTGGGTCGTGGAGACTTGGCGCTGATTACTTGGGCACCAATGATATAAGAGCGGATATACCGTGAGTGTCGTGTACCGGGTTCAACATGCAATCTACGAAGGGTAAGCAGCTATCTAAATATGCGGTATATCATATCTCTTGTTGGGTATACATGGTGAGTTATGTGTGACTAATAGATAGAAGCCGGAAAAAGGAGAACATCAGCCCGCACGCGCGGGGTAGCGTGCACAATTTGTAGATTCTAGTAATGCACATCCTCTACCCCCGGGAATCTACTCCTCCAGGAACAGGCTATACGACGTTACGCTTCTTAATATCAGCCTCAACCATTGCGCCTTTCTTTTAGCTTCCAGCCCTATCGCCCCTATTTGCCCCTTATGACTATTAATAGCATTTCCGGAATAGGCATAGGCCAATTCGGCCAACCCAGGCTTGCATATGATGACGACTGGGATTATCCACACGAGGTTCAAGATAAAGTTGAGCGCGTCCTAGTTCAAAGCAGCTTCAGGGGAGAATTCCTACCGGAAAGTTTGTTGCCCAAAGTAGTTGACGAGATAGACTTTGAGCGCTTGTTGCCTGGGGCGTCGAAAGACCTATTGAGTTACGTGAATACGAAGGCGATAAGAGTCTTTCTAACTACACTGTTATCCGTCAGTATGACAGGATCTGGGCTAGTAGAAGTAGTCAAAAACTTCGAAAGAAACGAGTTAACGGATGGGTGTCTCCCTGTTGAGGATATTACTAAGCGAGGTAGATGTCTCTATGTGCGACGCAGGTGCAAAAAGAGTTCTTGTGCACGTGAGAAGGGCAAGGCAGACTGTCCTCACGATCCAGCCTTGGACTCATTTCATACGAAAGAGTGGAGCAAGCTTAGCTTTGATAACTTTTTCAATAAGCAGTGGATATTCTGTGCGCCTGTATTCAAGAGGCACTATCTCCAAGGGCTCAAAAATGAACTTCCAAGGGATACCGTTCTCCCCTTCATATGGCTGAACCCGGAGCCACGCAGTGGGCACTTCAGCAAGGTCTTCCACGCAAAACTTCACGTAGCGCATCAAGATAGATATGGCTCGGTACGTAGTTAGAAGAACCGGTTTCTCTCCTCAACATGTTCTTACATCTCCACAGAACGGCACAGACAGTGTAGACGTTGCTCTCAAGGAGCTCAGACATCTAAGTGGGGAAGCGGGTTACAATGCTGAAACTTCATGGCGGCTTGAAGTCAATGCGTTGAACGAGATCAGCGACCTTAAGGATGACCATCTAATTGAACCCATTGCTGCGTTCAAATGGGGCACAGGTTAGTATCACCATCTGTAATTTATTTTCGTAATTCAGTCAAAGCTTTTTACAGCAAAGGCCCATTGTTGAAAGTCTGGATTCTTTCTGAGCCGCATGCTAACATTAGATGTTTAAGCGCATTACATCATGCTTGAATGGGCCGACGGCGGAACACTGCGAAACTTCTGGGACCAAGCTAGCGAAGCGCATCTTTATCTTAATAGGCAGCGAATCAAAGAATTCTTAAACCAACTTTGTGGCTTAACTGGTGCCCTTTCCAAATTGCACGGCACCAACTTGCAGACCGCCACAGCACTCGCAGAGAAAGCCATGGAAGGCTCGGCTGCGGCCAACAGCAACCCGCGGCCGTTAAACTCGAGGTCCGTCGAAGCAGCCACCGAACTTCAATCTGACACTTTCAAGCCGGATGCTGGCCCCGATGTGCCAGCAGATACGGATGATAGGCCTCTGATCACTTTCTCAAATGAGGATACAGAAAGTGACACGAAGCACTGGCGTCATGGAGACATCAAGCCTGAGAACATTTTGGTCTTCGAAGATTCAACTTGGCTCGGAACTCTGAAGATAGCAGACTTGGGATTAGCCAAACAGCATCATGTTGCAACAGAATTTCGCCATGAAGTTACATCCACGAAGCATTCAACGTTGCAGTACGAAGCTCCGGAGGCTGTTACTCATACGCAAGAGCCGAGGTCCCGCCGCTATGATGTATGGTCAATGGGGTGTATCATACTGGAATCTATCATCTGGCTTCTTTATGGTTCGAAAGTACTAAGTCAATTCTATCATGAGAACACGCATTTTAAAGATCATACACGCCAAACTCTTTACTTCACAACGAAAAGGCGCTCAATCGATGGCAGCTACGAACTTGTTGCTAGTGTAAGCGACATTGCGATACATTGGATAAGAGAGATATTAGACAAGGACCCGGAATGCAAGCGTTATACAGCGCTTCGCCAATTGCTCGAGTTGGTCAGGGATAGACTCCTCGTTGTGCCAATCCCAAGTAAGACAAGGCCTAGAGAAAGCAAGTATCGCGCTACCTCGGGGGAATTACACAGAGAAGTCGAGAATATTAGAAGAACAGCGAACCAAGACGATGAATACCTATTCACAGGCGTAGACCGGAAGCAGGTTGGCGTCCCGGCACCCTATAGCACCCGCAATAGAAGTCACCCTCACCTTCTAGCCGTACGACCTCAGGGTCATCTAGGGATTAACAACTCTCTAGTGGTTGGAACGTCTCAACAAGCACTCGTAAGTCATTTTTCATATGCTAATATTAGGGAATTATCAGCGGAAGGCTGGTATTCATGACTGACAATCTTTGCCCATCAAGAATGTAGGTTGAATATAAACTCTTGCAGCTTTATTGACCGCTTGCTAATGAATACTGTGGTTAATATTTAAAGACAGTAAGTTGGCTTGCACGAAAGTTGTGAAAAGTAAAGCGCTGACTTGGTTGATAGTATGTGAGATAAAATGTCCACAATCCCTATCATATAACTGTATAGTTGGCTAATCATGGCTATCGCGTGTTCTCTTATTGTAGAGAGTAAGTCGTCCTTAGTGGATGTGGAAAAGACGCTTCGCTGACGTGAAAATTATAGCATGTAAGCATAAATCTGGCCTAAAGCAATACATCGTAGACTGACCCTTGGCCACTACAGGTGGTAAGATTAGCCCTTAATATTGATCTTAAACAGCTAATGAATACTGCTACTAACTATAGTCGCAACTAGAATGTAAGTTGATCCTCATAATAACATGGCCTTTCCGAAGACTGATTGAAATTAGTTAGACGACCGTTGGGAAATCTCCGATGATAAAATAATTTCTTCACGGATAACCGAAAACAAAGAATTCGATGCCTTAAGAATATTTCCCAGAGTTGCAACAGCAACCTGTGAGCGTTGTCTTTCTATGGAATTCAGAAAATTAGGCTTGATTGCGAGAAATGATTCTCGATGCCTTGAATCGAGAGCGAAACTATGTCAGCTATGCAAACTAATCATCCGGACCTTTAACGCCAGTAGAACAGGCACTGCGGAAATTTGGAGAATCAATGGTGGATTAGCAGAACACAACTTTGGGACGCCTATCCTATCTCTTTACAAGACGCCTTGTAAGTATGCACAAGAGCAGGCAGAGGCTTACAGCAGGTACTAAGCATTTCCTACAGCAGCCAATAGTGGCTCTATTATGAATTCTGACGCGGAAGTGCAAAGCATTCCGATAGGGTTCCCGAAACTTGCAGATATTTCCAGTCCAACATACTTTGAAATCCTCAAAAAATGGCTAGAGGATTGTGATGATAATCATCCAGGTTGTCACCTACAATCTACAGATACTTCACTCATCAGAGTTCCGACGAGATTGATCGATGTTGGGGAGAAAGATTCTCCGATAGTCCATCTTCTTGAAACTCGCCAGAGCCAAATACAGGATCTCAGATACTTCGCATTGTCTCACCCATGGGGCGACAAAGCAGAGCACAATCATTACTGCACTACTCGGGAGAACATCAGTCGTCATAAAGACGGGATCACTACTGATAATCTCCCGGATACGTTTCGAGATGCCATCCAAGTAACGCGGGAGCTGGGCGTGCGATATCTCTGGATAGATTCACTTTGTATAATGCAGGGAGAGGACGGTGACTTTGACGAAGAAGCATCTCATATGGAGACGGTATTCTCGACAGCATACTGTGTGCTTGCCGCCACACGCGCAAGAGGGTCGTCCAGCGGGTTTCTCACGCTTAGACCAGAAAGGGAAGTGGTCAAGTTGGAAAGACCCGGAGAATGTCCGGTCTACGTCTGCGAGTCTATCGACAATTTCCAGCGAGACGTTATTGAAGGTCCGCTGAATAAGAGAGGTTGGGTCTTTCAGGAAAGAGCACTGGCGCGACGAACAATCTACTTCGCAGAGAACCAAAATTACTGGGAGTGTGGCGAAGGTGTCCGCTGTGAAACCATGACGAGGATGAGAAAGTAAGTAATTTGGTGCTTCTTTCGCTACAGACTACTGCATTTTATTCAGGCAATACTCATATAGTAAATGTTCCTGCTAACAGCTTTGCTGTAGTAATCAAGCCGCCTTACTAGGAGACCCCAAATTTCCTAAAGTGGCTACTAATTCATCAAAAGGCGGCCGGATTCGCCTCTATGAGCATCTATATGAGCAGTATTCAAGGCTACAATTCACTAAGATTTATGATAGACCCCTAGCAATTGCCGGGTTAGAGCAACGACTCATCCGCGCATTTGACACGCAGGGCGGGTATGGTGTGTTCACTCGGTACTTTGGAAGGGGCCTTCTCTGGCAGCGCGACGTCGCCTTAGCACCACAGGGCCTGAAACTAATACAGTTTCCTAAGTCGCAGAAATATAAGGTGCCTTCGTGGTCTTGGATGGCGTACGAGGGTGCTATCACTTTCATGGAACTACCGTTTGGCGAAATAGAATGGGAAGAAAAGGAAGTTCGCTCACCTTGGAGTCATCCAATCCCGGCCTTGACGACATTGTCACCTCCGAATCACAGCTCCAATCAAAATTGGCATACTACTAACACCAGAGAGAGCACTGATCTCACTGTGATCGCCAGGAATTTCTCTGCCTCAGCGGACACCCACATCATATATGATAGAGGGGAAAGGCCTACATGTCAGGTGATCAAATGCGCGATAGTTGGGAGAAGGAAGATGAAAGCGGAGATTAATGATGGTCAGACCCATTATGTCCTGATCATTGCTCAGAGAGGGGCCGGGGGGCACGATGCGAAGTACGAAAGAATAGGGGTTGGGACCCTACCCCGGAGCGCAATTACCCTAGAAGGAGCTGGTTTACTGGCTCAAGTGTTCTAACATAAGCGCAACCTTAGAGCGTCTTTTCGGGGTACTTGCGCATATTCTCGACTATCTCGACGTGTACCCGCTTATTGTTATGGTCATGTATTGCATTGAAATTTTCATCATTGCATAAGATACATTAAGGTTCCTTGCAGCCAACAATGAATTAGATCCGCAGATCATTCCTACTTCGGCCACTGCCTAGATCAGACTTTCAAGGGTATAAGAGCTGACGAGAGCAATACCCGGAGAGCTCAAGTCATTGTGAGTACTTGTTATACTTGACACTTCACAAGCGGAGTAGATCCTAGGACACAAAACAGTCAAGAACGAGCCATCTACCCTCACCTTACGAGTAATACTCACTTCTCATCCCCACTTAATCAATACTATATCAGCTTCCAAGTTATGATGAAGCCTTCCGGAGTGCTCATGGTTGGCAGTGTTCCAGCAGCCTCCCCGACGGAGGTCTTTATGCGGTTGACGACTGCGCTTCCTGGCCGCCTACAAGCTATCCCTGACGGGGAGACCGGAGAGAGATGGAATTATATTGGATGGCAATTGCAACGGTTTCCTCGCGTATCCCGACGAAACGAACTCGGTGGGATCCCGTTGCCTGAATCTGGAGCTGGATTACCAACCTTTACGCTTGCGGACATCGAACCCACAGCCTACGATGAGGTGGCGCTGTCATCTTACAATGAGTTCAAACGACTTCGCGACCAGAATATTATTCCGTCCAATGTTCGATTCCAGATCTGCCTGCCTTCGCCGTACAACGTCTTAACTGGTCATTTGAAACCGGAGCTAGTCAATGCGATTGAGCCCTTATATGAACAACGTTTTGCAGGAGCGATCGATCGTATAGTTGCAGAAATCCCTCACAATGACATGGTGATTCAATGGGACCTGTGCTTCGAGATGACAGCACTAGAATTCGAGCGGGGGCGGCTTCATGATACGTGGCATCAGGCCTACTTCACGTCCGCCGCAGGCGTGCTACAAGGTCTTGTAGACCGCGTCGTACGGCTATGCGAGCGGATTCCTAGCGACGTAAAACTCGCCTTTCATCTCTGTTACGGTGATCTTCAGCACAGACATTTTATTGAACCCGAGGACACTTCCCTTTTAGTCGAGTTGGCCAACGCCCTGCTCGCGCGCGAAACCCTTGGCGCGAGAACTGAATGGATTCATTTACCAGTCCCGAAAGAGCGAACGGATTCTAGTTACTTCGCGCCTCTGACAAATCTCAAGGTTGACATCTCCGGCTCGAAACCGCCATACATATATCTGGGTGTAGTCCATGCTAACGACGAGGCTGGTACGAAGAAACGCATCGAGACTGCACAGGCTATTGTCCCGTTCCCTTTTGGTGTAACTACAGAATGCGGTTTAGGCCGGACTCCAGCTGAAGAGATTGAGAGCATTCTACGGATCTGCAAGGAGGTCACTGAAGAGGTTTCGGCCGTCTGGCATGCTTAGCTTGGGCTGGAAGCACACAGTTTGTTATGAATACGTTCATTATGCAGGCTACTCTTGTAGAATGAAAGAACACCAGCAAGATCAACTCTCCTTAATATGCTAACTCAATAGGTGAGAGGCTAGATGGTGAAGGAGTTGTAGGTCATAAAGGTGAAGATGACATGGCCTGTGGCCGACCCCTATAGTAGCCGAATCGGGATATAGTCGGGCCGGCAACAGCCCGCACCAGACCTCAGCTAGCTCGACCAGCAGGTATACCAGGTGCAAAACACCTGGTGGCTGCCAGCCCGGCTACCCTAATATTAAGTATATATACAAGGCACACACACCATTCTATGAACGGCCAGAGTCACTGTAACAAGAAACAACCCATGTGCTATAGGCTCTTAAATATTAACTAAATCAAATTATTTTAAATATTGATTAAATATTTACTTCCATAAACATTCTGATGGTAGGGTCGCTTGGGTCGAGGATTGTGAAGATAGATATTGAGGGCCTGTTCGGGTTCCTACTACTTTAGACTGCAGAAAGAGTGTATCTTGATTCTGCAGTATCTGTGTTACCGGCTATAATCAGGCTGACAATGAGTACATCGCCCAGGTTTGTGAGTCAATACTATCAGCTTCTCCCGTTTGCAAGGCTTTGGGCTCTAAACTCAGGCTAATGCGTGAAAACCCGAAGCAACGACCCTCAGTGAGGCAAACGAGCTAACAACAGACATGTCCAAAGAATTCACGGCCCTTGACGACCATATCTTTTTTTTCAGCAACTTTCGAGCTATGTGACCTGAGATCGCTTGTGATCTGGCGTGGTATGACCGTCCAATCTGAGTTTCCTATGCTCATCAAGCATGACGCTTCCCAGGCACGCTGCACGTACATGCGCATCGTCTACAAACTAGCAGGTGCGTCTCGAGCTTCAATATCAGTTGCTATCGCCATGGAAAATGAAACCTCCGCCGCGTCCTGACTCGTCGACCAATTCAGCACGCAAATTCTCTAATTCCTTGCTCATCGACTCGGGACTAGCATTCTCCCGAAGGCGTTCAAAGTCGAGTAGTTTCACTCCTTCTTCCGTGACGAGGAAGTTGTATCGGTTCACATCCCCATGTACAAGCCCCAGTTCGTGGAGTTTCCCCAGAGCGGATTCGTAGACGCTCAGATCCTGCGAAGAAGCAGAGCGTCCCTCTATTTTCTCTAATAGAAAACCCACGATGCGTCCATTCTCATGGACATGGGCGAGGAAGCGCGGGGCCAGCCCGTAACCCTCAAGTAACTGATATGCTCTCGTTTCCTGTTCGATGCGAGGCAGCTCCCATTCGAAACGGGCTATTTTAGCGATCATGGTGGCTGGTGATGGGAAAGTGATTGGGAGGATTGAATGTGAGACGGCTTCGAAAGCCATTGCCGTGAGCTGTTTAGTCTTCTCCAACTCCAGGCAATCGACCCTGGTATGATGCCATTGACACTTGACGCCAGCTAGTGTTCGGTTCCAGATGGAGGTTTTCAAGTCGCCGCTGGTTTTATCTCGTGAGATGTGGGCCACGGTCCATTCCTCGTTGTAAGGAAGATGGGGCAAGGACTGAAGGGGGAATGAAAGTGTGTCTCTGTCAAAGGTTCCGGGAGAGATGACGAGATATTTGACCCGGTTTCCAATCCGCAGTCGGTATTCGCTTTCAAAAGAGTCGTCATCGTCCACTTCCATAGACGGGATGATCGGCCGCATTGGCGGGTTTGCAGTGTGATCGTCAGACATTGTCACCATTGGACCACTCACTATAAGACTATCGGCGGATGTGTCTCAAGAAAAGTCAAACTGAGAAGAGATGTAGCATTCGTACATTTATGCTTCGAGATTTTCTTACCGTCGCCATGCCTCCTTCTTCCCTCCCCCCCTCCTTTTTTTTTTCTTTTGAGAGGGACAGTGTTCGAATGTCAAGGTAGCTCTCCAGCTGCGGTGGAGAGCCGAGATTGCTAGTAGAACTGGTATTGAGCTACTTCGGAAAATTGACTGCTAACACACGGCTTTTCATACAAAAAAGACGAGGCCCTCCATTGCTTAAGGTACCAACCTTCCTGGAATTCACCGTGGGAACCACATTGGCCCAGGAAGCGGTTAAACAGGCCCATAAAGGCCCATATAGGCCCGGGGCCATATATTTACTGCCCCTGGCCCAGCGCCTGCCCAGCGCTTAGAAGATTCATGCGATTCAACCAATTAAAATTCCGTCACGTACAGCCTAGCGTCTGCAACAGATTAGTCAACGCAGCTCCGCAAATAAGCTGTAAACGTAAAACCCAACGGGGCGCAGCGGTAACCAAACACCCTCAACTTCACGAAGCCTCCTTTCGGTGGGACTGTTACTTCGGCTGTCTTTGCTCTCTAGATTAGGAAGAGCAAGAGCTGGGTTCGCAGGAATAGACAAGAGTCATGGACACATAGTAAAAGCCATGACAGGCTGGCCCGGCGCTTATACCGCCTGCATTGCTGGCTTGGTCCTTATTTCGGATGGCTAGAAAGCGGCCAAAAATAGCTCTAGACACCTTATGGCCAACAGCGAGGACTCCCAAGCAACTCCAGAGCCAAAAGGCCTCGGGGGAACCCGTGGCTCGACAGCTATATATTGTGCCTCCTCGGAGCAACAGCAACACTGTAACAGCATCAGACTCAATCGATCACTCTCACCTTTTATTGCATCAGCAATAATCAAGCGTTCAGAACCGGCCCGCCCACCCACCAACACCCAGGTTTCTCGATAGCGCGAGTGCAGCTTTGCTTTCTGCGTTGGTCGTTTGTATTCATCATCGGCAAACGTATACAAGTCATTCAGTTATCCAACATCGTAAGGAGGCAGTCATCCCCCATATCTGAGCCCGGTCTAAATTGTAATATCCTGTTAGCCAAGAACGTGTACGTCCAAGTTTATCAAATATACATGCGGCTGCAAGGAGGAGACGGAGTTCATCCAGTGCCCGGAGCGCCAGGGAACCAAGGTTAAATGAAATCCAGTTGGAAAGGAATGAGGCAAGGATTCGACCCACTACCGTTCAAGGCACTTGGTCAAGCCAGACGCGCCAGTAAAATACACGGACCAAAATGGAGAGGTTACGGAACAGTAAAGCACGGCTTGTGAACTGTGAAGCTGCATTAAGATAAGTGAATTGTACGTTAGGAAGTGTGGGGATTTGTCCGCTTTCTGAGAGCTTCCTGCTTGGATACTTGGTAGACAGCCTGGCCGCAATACATTGGCGAACAGTTTCCACATCCTTGTCATTCTCTATTGTTGAAGTAGCCTCCTCTCCGAGCAGCCTCCGGTAGCTCGGTTGGCCGGTTGTTACCTTCGCCACTCGATCTCCACAGGAGCTGTGCCTGTTCACACCATCGGAAATGTTTCAAGAAGCCATCTTGCGCATATACTTTATCGCGAGCCTCGAATGCCCATTTCTCGCCTCTGGAGCCGATGATATCTTTTTCGAGAGCGAGTTGGCACCCAGCACACGACATTCCGTGTTCGACTCTGCCGGTTCGTCTATCATAATAAGGAAGTGCGCACGAACCCATAAAGTTGAATTTTTTATTTCGTTCCGAGTTCGCTAGCTGTGCCTGCGCTAGCGCATGCGGTTGCTGTCCAGAAACCAATATAGCCTGATGAACAGAAACGACTGTCACCCGGGATTTGTGTACGGATTCCTTCATCGAATATATTCCAGGCAAAGTCTTGAATGACCTCAGGTGGTCTAATTCGGCCTTGGTCAAGTGGAATTGCTTCCGGACAGCGGCAAGAGTTTGCACTTGGGTTTCCGGAGCGCCTTGGAGGCATTTAAAACAGCATCGATTCCAGGTTAGGAGGGATATGAATCCGCCGAATTCGCCGCAAAAAGTACAAGCCTTGGTACACAGTGCGTAGTAAAAGTCCAACAGAGAAACGCCGATGGCAAGCCGTGTTCGTAACAAGGCGCAGAAAAGGTTCAGTCCATGCGCGACCACCGCCCGATATTGCTTGAGAGAGTCTACCGTCTGTCTCGATCTGAGATTTGTTTGTCGAAAGTTAAATAGAGAATGCATGTCTAAACGTAACAATACGTCATGCAGGAGCTCAAGAGGTAGCCGATCGAGGGAGCCTAGTCCCGTACAAGAAGTCCGCCGGAAGGGTGTTGCTACCGACAGACGAATACCGACGTGTTCGCGAGGCGAGAACCATATCACGGAGCGACAGTAGTCTTTGCGATGGTAGGCGGCGGCTCGAACAATGGCGTCGGCCTGTTCCTCGCGAAAACGGTATTCGGTGACGGAGCGATATCCGCGAGGCATAAGGGCAGTCATTCTCGACGTTTATCGGTATGCTTGAGTGAAAGAGGCGCGGATCTCAGGAAGCGTGGTTGGCGGTGATGATCTCGATGATGGGGCGCTCGGTTGCACTTGTATGCCACCTCTCATGTTATGGTCCGCACGTCTCATCGAACTCGGCAAGTAATGACAGTGGCATGTTCGGAACGTGAGAACCACCACAGGACCCTGAGTCCAGGAGACTACGCTTCAGAGCTCGCGGGTGGAATTCTGGCCCCCTGTGGAGGAAGTCCATCTCCCCAGTGGCGAGTGTTCGAACGGAATGGATCTGAACAAAGATGGTGAGCACGGTTCCAAGCGAGGTGTTGGGAGCAGTCAATTATATGATCCCTGAGCTATTGACGGCAATGCAAATTGCTGAGGGCAACTCTCGGGAAACGCATAGTGAATAGTGCTGTTGTAGTGGCTCTGGAACGGCTTAAGCGTACAAGCGACTACGACACATTTGGATAGTATGAGTGGTTTTATTCCTCAACAGGTTAGCGCTACGCGTATGGTGCCGCGGGTGCTTGGCAGAGACCCCCTGTCTAATGGGCCCTCGCCGCGCGCCCTACGCGCTAGATTGTTTCTCCCTTACCTGAGGGTAACTCCACTTTGCATCTGTCAACAGCTGAAAAGAAGGTACTTTAGAGTACTTAAAGGGCGACAGGAGCCTCGTGAGCTTGTAAGGCGAGCGGCGGATTAAGACGAGTTTATTGTACTCTTTCCGGAGTGGGGGCCGGCGCGGAGCGCATACCCCCCGGAGGTCAAAAAATCAAAAAGGGGAGAACTTTAAATCTCGCGGCGAAGCCGCCTAATAGGTACAAAATAATACTTCGGCTGGCAGCTGTAAAAGTGGAGATACCCTCAGGTAAGCTAGGGGGGGATACCCTCAGTTGATCTGCATACTCGTTTCTCCGTCACCTTTTTCTCTCCACCTCCTACGAAGGGGGTGATTTTTGGTGGTGGTGGTCGGAAGGCTTTCTAAGGCAGCTACGCCCTTCTCTTATGCCCCTCAGCCTTTAGCCTCTCGAAAATGAGCGACATTTATTTGGGCATAAGTTTGAGTAGCTCTGAGTCCTGACCAACACCTAGCCAGCCTGATAGAGGTACGCATACATCTCGACTAGGCGTAGGCGTTGGCTAGGCCTCACAGTACTCATGCTCCCCTAATAATATATGTATGTGTTCAAAACTCTGCTGACCTGTTGAGTGAATAAACCAATATTCTCAGCAACAAGATACTGAGGGATGAATTCGATTTCAATTAACACTAAGCTACAAGCAAATTGATGTGCTTATCAGAAATTCTCATGCCCGTTCCCTGCACCAAGATCTTCAGGAGGCTGTGGGAATTCAATGAGGGTCTTTGAGTCGCCAGTTAACTCGAACTCAATCTGGTCCTGAGTCGGAACGTCGAGTAAGAGTTGGTACTTCCCGGGATACAGGACTGTATTTCCATTCCCATTGACGCGACCTAGCTCTCCTAGCTTAATGTTCAAGGTTGCCTCACCTGTCTTGCCTGCACCGATGTCTTTGAGTCGGGTGTATGCAGCTAGTTGCTTAATCGGATATGGTGCAGGACCGTATTCCCCTGATACAAAAGCTAATGCAACGAAGTCAGATGTAGTGTTGCCGGTGTTCTCCACTGAGATATCAACAGGCTCGAATTCGCATAGGTCTAGATATCGCAACTTGCAATCTCCCACGACATCCTCGATTGCGTACTGCTTTCCGGCTTCGCTGCTTTCTTTGAATGTTGCCTTGAAAGTGGTGTAGTGTAGGCCAAACCCGAAGGGTAAAACGGACTCATTGTACCACTTGTATGTTCTGCCGGGGTTCGAACTGCTCGGCCTCAAGGTCATGTCCGTAAGCGGCACTTGGTTGGCGTAGTCGGCTGGATAGTTTGTGGTCGGCAATCTCCCAGCGGGAGCAGACTTGCCTGTCAGGACGTCAAATACAGCAGTTCCTCCGTCCTGGCCGGGGAACCCAGCCCAGACGATAGCGGAGACATTGCTATTAGTGAGCAGCGGCGTCTCGTCATTCTGGTCTCCCAGCTCGACAACGATGCATGGTTTCCCGAGGGCGCACAATTTCTCGATGAGGGCTAGCTGAGCACCCGGCCAAGCTAATGCGTCACGATCTAAACCCTCCGACTCAACGCTCAAATCAATGCCACCAAAATATACGACAATGTCTGACTTGCTGGCAGCGTCCAGTGCTGCAGCAGTCCAGGTGTCATTATCCGTAACCGATTGGTTGACGGGGCCTGTGGTAGTTATAGCTCTGAAGCCCAATTTCTGCGCTGCGTCAGTTGGAGTGTGGTAAAAGGAGGGGATGCCAGCATATCCGCCAAGCATCACAAGGTCTCCGTTGACCGCTGGGCCTGCCCAGAAGCCTATTAAAGCCAAAGACGCATTATTTTGCCGAAGCGGAAGTGATCCGTCGTTCTTCTTGAGCACTATTCCTTCGACGGCGGAACGAAGCGCCAGTTCTTGAGCTGCCGTAGTGTTCACGTCTTTCCATGCGAGGGAGCGGTATGGCGTTGCTTCAGCGGCATCGAAGTATCCTGCTCTTACCAACCCCTCGTACAGTCGGCGCAGCGATTGGTCCATAACTGATTCTTTGAGAAGAGATTGGTTCCAAGCCCCAGCAACGTCAGTGTCAGGAGCAACTTGACACACGGTGTCCGTTCCCGCATTCAATGCCACGGCCGCTGACTGCGCTGCCGTCTCTGTATAATTGTGATATTCAAAGAAATCTGCAACAGCGGCACAGTCGCTGGTTATGTATTGATTTGCGTCTGTCCATTCCCAGAAGTCTCTCAAAACTGTTTGCATCAGGTATGTCGAGCCGCAAGCTGGGGTACCGTTGACCGAATTGTAGGAGCACATGATGGACTTCACCTTAGAATCGCGAGCACACTGTTGAAATGGCGGTAGGTAATACTCGACCAGATCTTGCGTCGTGACAATCGCGTCAAAAGCATGTCGGTCGATGCCATGCCATTTCTCAAGATCATACGCCGCATAGTGCTTACACGTCGCAATCACCTTGGTGGTATTTTCAGTGCCTTGGAGGCCGTCGATCAAGGCCTTCACGTACTCTTTGATACGGAACGGGTCTTCCCCAGGCGTTTCCGAGCCTCTCCCCCATCGTGGGTCCTTGTACGGGTTGATGTTTGGAGTCCAGTAATCCAGACCGGCTCGCCCGGCGTTGCTAAACGCTCGTGCCTCTGTACTAACGGTATCTGCGACTGCGCGTATAAGCTCATCGTCAAATGCTGCCGACATCAAGATAGGAGTTGCGAAGGACGTGGCTCCAGAGTATTCCCCCGAAGCGCTGAAAGCAACCCCTGGGGATTGCGCGACTCCATGTAGAGCTTCACTCCACCACTCATAGGGTGGCAGGCCAAGTCGCGCGGTACCAGGACTAGAACTGTTGCATCGTCAGGGGCGAGGTAAAGAGATTGCCGTGGATCGCTGCTCACTTGATAAAATTCGCAAGCTTCTCTGTGATATTCCAGACTTCTATTAGCGCCGCTGCCCTCTCGGCCGGGGGAGCTGTGCTATCGCAGACTAGATTCGACGTCAAGATCTCGGGGCCATTGACGCAGTCTGGGAAAACGAGGGTCGCCGCCGCAATAGCGTTGAAGAGCGCCGGGAGCGCGACGAGCTGATTTGGGTATCTCATACTAGACGTTATTACCCAAGGAGTCGTGTGTCTCGTATCGTAGAATATTGATACTCGGCTGTTTCAAAATAATTTGCGATTTTCAGCATCACCTCGGCAAATGCTACTCAACCTACACTATTCCGGCAGTGGGCCAAGCATACTTCGTTATAGGAAGAATAGAAGCATTATAAATTACGATCATTATAATACTCTAACAGAACGGAACTTGAGATCTCATTACGTCAGTTACATCACATTATTTACGCGTATACTAGCATCCGCGGATCTAATTGCCCCGATGCGATTTGCTGAGATGTTTGCGAGGTGCGTTCAACGTTACCACATTTCTCCAACTGCACATGGATCTACATTCAATATTACCACCACTTAGTGAGGAGTCCAACATTTATCCGGTCGGTCTCTGAACTCACTGAACGCTCCATATGCGCCCCAACGCTGATGAACTCGGCGGTACGACGAGCTGCTCATCAAGCTCAAGACTGTGTCGCGAGCCCGTCCACCCCTGATGTCAATTGTTAGATGTTTCGATTTCTCACTGGAGCAGAAGTCTTGCGAGACCTTTACTCGGCGAATAGGATCAGAATGCGATCAAAATTAAAGAGACCTCACCAGCCTATAATCCAAAGAAGGACAGGGTTACACCCGCTCATATAGCAAGCGGGGGAGATCAATCTGGGACGGTCGCTGCTCCGCATCGCACGGTATATCGCAACGCACAGGGTGCCTACACCTCGATTTCACCTATATGTACTGACGCCGAGATCTCGCCAAAGCATGGGGGTTGCACGATGGACGTGATCATTCTGCATTAGCAATCCCCACTAGCTACCAGTCTTCCCCGCATACGAGTTGACCATGCTTTCACGATTCGTAATCGGCATCGCCTCCGCTCTGGCCGGTCTCGTTACCCTCGGCCATGCAGAATGCACGCGTGAGGGGTTGCTCGCAGCTGCTAGCAGCTATCTCGCGGCACAGACGAGCGGTAGTATCGAGGGTCTAAAGCTTTCCGCGACGAACTTCACGTATCAGCAAAACAACAAGAAAGCCGACATCAAGACCGGTGTGCTGATCCAGCCGCTCAAGATCGACCTCAACCGGTCTACGGCAGATACGACGGAATGCGCCAGCTACACGATGCTGATTTCGTCGACGGGGTCTAAGCCGTACGTCATCTCGACTCAGATCCGTCATGCGGACGGCGATACTGGCACTATCTCTACGATCGATAGTATCGTTGCGACGACGGGCGCGCTGTTCTTCAATGCTGCGCAGACGCTCTCGTATATCCAGAAGGAGAACTGGGGCACGCTGGACGAGAGTCAGAGGTCGAACCGCACGGAGCTGAAGAGAGTCGGCGACGCGTATCTTGACATGTGGACGGATGCTAAGGCGGCGGATTCCATCCCATGGGGTACGGATTGTGAGCGCGTCGAGGGCTCTGCGCTCACGAAGCCATGTGGTGCGTCGCTGCCACGAGGGGGCAGCGCGCAAAATAATGGAAATAGACGCTACGTTATTGATGAGACCGTTGGCTCTGTCGATGTGCTTTGTTCGTTCGACTCTCTCGGTAGTCTGCCTGATTCGCATGAGATTAGGCTGGAAGCTGGCAAGGTAAAGTATGTACATACGGTTACTGTGATGAGCTGAGGGATTTTCTTATAATCCTAGTATTCTAGGGGTATTACCAAATCATGAAAATAAATGGAGTAAGCCCCAAATATTGATTTATCACTTATGCATACTGAGGCAATACGCCATGACCTCAGACCCCTATCACAATCTTTACGCACACTGATCAAGCATGTATACGGCTTCACTCAGTAGACTTAACAGTGGCTATGTAAAGAGGGAAATAAAAATCATATTCTTTTAGGATATCCCGAAGCACACAATAACTCACTACACTGCAATCTGACACTACCTAAGACACAATAGCCGCCATTAAATTCGCCGAAAGTTGTACATGTACGCCCTGAATCAATGATCCTTCTTATACCCGATCCTAGCCCGAGGCTCCTGTTGAACAAGGCGTTGCAGGTGCATCAGCTGTCTCTCCTGGTGTAATCGTACACGCCTCTGCTGGAAGAGCGCAGCCAGAGAAAGGAAGCTGGCACCTATGCACAGTCAGTCCGAAGTCGAAGTCCGTGTAAACTTCGTCTTGCGCGCCACAAGTCGCCGCTGTGTCTGTCCGAGAGGGCCAGTGACACCTCTCTGCATAGCCCTAGGGCCTCGCTTCAACTGTCGTACCTCTTCGTTGGCCCGCTCTACTTGAGAATCGAGAAGCATGAACCCTTGCTTGAGGACCTCGTTGCCGTATGAGAAGCCGGGCCACACTAGGATGATTCCCTTTGCTGACTTGAGAGAGTGTAGTGAGGGCTTGGTGCCTAGCCCGTTTGGCTTGCCGTTGGTTTGGGGCTTCTGGGCCTGACCACCTTCCAGCTCTGCAGGAAGCCAGTATATCTCCGTATTCTCCTCTGTCTCCATAAATGGCTCGATCTTTTCTTTGAGCGTCCGCAGCTTATCCCAGCTGTCGACAGCGTGCCGGCAAAGCTTCTTGACGTTGTGGTGGAACTCCATTTGCTGTCCTTCGAGGACTAAGTCGCCCAGGCTATTATAAACTTCGTCTGCAATGTCATCAGCCCTTTCATATGCGATCTTCTTCTGCTCGTCTGGAGAAATTGCCAACAACACACTGCGGATGTGCAGCTCTCTCTTAGGGTCCGTGTGCGATAGATTCGACAACATTATAGTAATGGTATCGACGCCTTCCGGTAATTCCTGATTCTCATCAGGTAGGAGATAGAACGGCACGAAGATCTGGTCGGCCAGCTTTGATCCTAAGGCGGCTAGGAAAGCTGCCGTTCGAGCCTTTTTCGCTGGAACTGAGTTGGATGCGGGCAGTGGAATTGGCCTGACCGACTTTGCAATGCCGTCGAAAAGATGCGTATCCTCGAGGATGTCCGCTGGGAGGTCCGCTTGGAAATACCTGAATGCTACACTCTGGGCATAGCCGTAAATCTTGTTAATCTCCGCCAAGCTGGTAATACCTGTCAGTGTCATTTCCCAGACGATTATAGGTCCAGATGAGACTTACACAAGTTCTTTCGACCCATCGACGACTTGGCAAGACAAGTCTTGGAGCTCTTTCAGCTGATTGGATGTCGTCGCCAGCTCATTTTTCGTAGCTCCGAGGTCTCCCTCGAGCTCCTTGATGAAGGCGCCGTCTTTTGCTTGTCGTTCTTCGTGGTTCTTGATCAACTTGTCTCGTGTCTGGACTTCCTTCTGAAGAGCTTCTACATTGCCTTGCAAGCCGGTGATCGTGGAGGCGCCTTGTTCCAGTTCTTGGCATTTCTCGGCTATGGTCTTCTTTGCGCCATCGATCTCATTTGTCAGTTCGCCCGCCTTCGCTTTCGCACTTTCACTCTCAGCAACAGCATTCTTTGCCGTCTCAACTTCTCTGTCGAGGTCATTCTTAAGCTTTGTCATAACACGGGCAAATGTGTCGTATTCCGCTTCCTTCTGCTTAAGGGTAGCTTCGAGAGTACTTTTCATCTCTTTGTGCTCTTGAATGGCTTTCTCGATAAATGTCGTCGATTGATGGGCTGCCAAGTCGCCGAGAAGTTTAAGAAAGACGGCTACTTCTGGTGTGCCCACCTCTTGGGTGCTCACTTCGGATGCCATGATGCTCGTGTAAAGAATATTGAGGAGAGTCTGCGAATAGCTTAGCCTAGGTCTGAAGGGCGTATGAGCTTTCTATCGTTGTTTATGGGAAAGTTCTCAAACTTCTTATATCGAGCATTGATATTCTTTCCCATATTTTCAGCTTCAGTAGACGCATCGCAAATCGCGGGTATCACTCTTGGCAGAACAATCAACTAATAAGGTGACCTTCCATTACTCTAATTAATTTCTCGCCTTAATTTGTTAGTTGGAATTGGGCACGAGACCTATGAACGACTGTAAAGATGATCGCATACTTCAATTAATTGCTTCATAACCCGTCCACGTCTATCGGGTGTCACACGCAAACCGGATCCGGCAGCATGTCCTCGTCCCGAAGCCCTGGGATTTCCTCCCGAATGCGACGCACGCCACCGCAATGGACAGCCGATTGCCGCTGAAGCCCCTCACGTCCATTTGGTCGCCCCATGTTTAGGCGACGGGAAACAGAATACCACATTAACGTACGTATCCCCACGTCGCTAGCACTTAAACGAACCTCTG
This sequence comes from Xylaria sp. FL0043, assembly GCA_022578865.1. Taxonomy (NCBI): domain Eukaryota; kingdom Fungi; phylum Ascomycota; class Sordariomycetes; order Xylariales; family Xylariaceae; genus Xylaria; species Xylaria sp. FL0043. Next base: position 174,492 of record MU397293.1, read on the forward strand.
CCAACTCAGTCAAGCCAACAGCATTTTAGTTCTCATCAAGCGACCATGATTAGTGCTTGCTAAACTTAGACATCAGTGCGCCGACAAGTGATTGGAGACCATAGGAGGGATCAGAGCAGTTGTTTGGCACCACAGAGCATCCTGACTCAACCCCACAGCTCGTAATAGTCTCTCTACCACTTGCCACGTCTATTCTGCCCAAGTATCTCAGGCTCCTATACTTGGTCAGATTGTACCATTCATCACACCCGGTGATATTCATAGAATTTGTGAACGTAGGACATTGTAGCGAACACTGTGGTATGGTTCAAGACGAGAAAGAAAAGAAGGGCGCCCAAAAGCGCGCTTTCATCACATTACACAAGACTGCGACCGAAATCAGTCCTCTCAAAATACAGAATGCATACGAGCAAAGTTGCGAACTTTGAGTCATGCTGCATCTTCGATCATGAACACCAGACGTGTCAATGCCGTTTGGTGCCATCTCAACAGTTCGGGAGTTTGTCCAAGCCACGTGGGCGCCAGTCATTAAGGCCTTTTCAAGTCGGCGAAGCGTAGTAGGCATTCACACCAGAAAAAAACATGAATCTATACGTCATCCAAATTATGGACTCGAACCACCTACCGTGGGCGTCCTCTTGAGAATAGAAGGAACGCAGAGGCGAACTGAGAGATTGGTTGCGATCTACCATATGCTCGTCGTCATGTGTCTAAACGCGCCTAATCGGAGAATAATGGCCTCACCATTTCATAAGTGGTAACCATTCACTCAAGGCTTCTTTGATTAGTGTCTTGGTCGCGATTGTCGCGATTTGAACAGATCGCGTCGATCCACAGCAATGCGAAGTGAAGCAAGACAGTGTGGTACAGGTTGGGCCGCACCTCGACAGCGAACACATTCAGGGGTAATCTAGAAAAAGGTTCATCTACATTGTCGTTTCCATTCCAGTTAGGGACGGACTCCGATGCATCTGCACGAGCAAACTGTTTGGGTACAAGCTGAGGTCGTCCGCTGGCATAGGCCTCACGCAAATCGACAAGTCCGATGTCATTCGAGCCCAAACTGATATTAGCGAATCGTATAGTCCCAGCCACCATACCAACAAGCTCTGAGCCATGGCGCATGTGGGAGTTGCATGTGTCATCGACGATGGCCGAGGGATAACCTTTCCATCCATCCCCCAGGCAGCCGGAGCCTCCCTTCATGAATGAGCAGACTAATGCTTTATCGCTAGCTCTATAGCGACACGGAAATTTCATATACTAGTAAGATGCTCGTGTTGGGGTTCGGCCATTTCTGAAACCCCAAAACACCCCCCGATAAGATGTATTTCTCCATGTTCACTCTACACACACGGTACGTTCACGGCCTGCCTGAGTCCAGGATTTATCTAGGCGACCAATAACCAGAAAACACGACGCAAGCAGTGCGAAATGTATTTAGGTCGACCACGCTCCTCTATTACTGACGTCCTTATGTTAGGTAGAAGCACTGGGAGTGAGCCTATATTATTGGCTAGTAACGGGAGCACCCAGTCATAGTTAAAATCGTGTGGTCTCTGAACCATTCTCGCAGAGAGTAATTCGTGTGGAATTTTAGGTCCTGGTCGCGGCTTTATGATACTCCGTATTATTGGTTACATTAACGGTCGCCTAGAGATCTCCAGCCAACTTTCAAACGGCTAACCTCAAACTTCACCTCGATCGACCCCGAGCGCAGATAACGACTGGAAGTCTGAGGCGTGTCGTCCGCGCGTCCCCTCGACAGTTATCAGCAGGTCAAGCTCAATCAACCAAAAAGCCCGCGCGTGAGTCAACCGTTACAAATGCTCTCAATTGTGTAGATTGTCCATCTGATGCATGTACTGTACCATTCACTTTAAGATCCTCTAGTGCGGACCTATAGATAAATGAGATTTGCAGCTCTAATTTAAAGGGCATGTTACTAAGCTTCTTTTTCTATCGATGTCGTTGCATTCAGACCCATCGGACAATCTTGTCTGATTTGGGGTGTGTCTAGATTCAATGTCCACCAATGCCGAAGCCCAAGCAAGACTCCAATATTGCCAAGCTCATTTACCACCAGCTTTATCTGGTACCTGCAGAGTCTGAGGACTGTGGCTTATGCCCCAAGCTACGAGGATAGGGAGATTTACCTTAAGTGTGTAATTACTTCACCTTTCTAGACTTCCAGTTCCGGAAAACGTCTGTTATTATCGAGCATATGCCTCAAGCAATCTTTGCCTAATGTCTATTCTCAAGACAGTTGTTAGGTCTAGCATTTGGTTGAATGTTGGAACCATTTCAATGGCCCGATATGAACGTGTTGCGCGGAAAACGAGGCCGTTGACGCGTACAGCGCTCAACGGCTTATATTTGACTTGTACGTTCCACAGCCCACAGTAGTGGGAAAGAACGCCCACAGCTAGGGTACGTCAAGTTGCACAAAATAGGTGCTGATAAGTTTGCGCCTCTCCTTTATACCATCATGACAAAGGACCGTAGTAATAGCTTAGGGAATATTATCAATATGGCCAAAGTCCATCTTTGCTTGGTCCCTGGTGGGCAAACTCTTAGAATAATGGGAGAATAGCAAAGGTTTGTTGCAGAACCGGACCCCTTGAGTATATGATATAGACAGTCCGCATGCTTTACAGAGAGTCATCTCGCACAGGATTGTCAGTAGCAAGGCTCACTGCTCACCTTCGGTCACTTTCTCTCATCTTAAAATGCTCTTTCCAGTACTGTCGCTCTCTTTGTTTGGAGGGGCCTTCGCTGCCCGCACATTCCTCAATGAGCCTGACACTGGGTGAGTGTCTAATACTGGTATCGCAAAGGTCTATGTGCTGACAACGGCCTATATAGCTTCGATGAATTCTTTAATCTTGCAGACGGGGAGCTAGCATCTTTAGATGACTTGGTAGGGCTTCCGGATTTTGACGCAGCCGCGCGTCGGTATATGCCAATACGGAATTATACTTACTACCGTAATGGCGCCGCGGGTGAATGGTCGTACCGCAATAATCTCGAAGTCTTCAACCGGTATCCGATTAAGCCACGGACGATGATAGATATCACAAATCTTGACGCATCGTTACCGTAAGTGTCATCGATAATCTGATCATATAGACCTTCGAAGCTTCTTATGTAAGCCTTTTGATTTAACAAGAGTATGCAGGACCACAATCTTAGGCCATAACTTCTCGGTGCCTTTCTTTATTGCCCCTTGTGCTCGAGCTGGATTTGGAAATATTGAAGGCGAGAGAGGTCTAGTCGAGGCTGCAGCCGCTGAAAATATACTGTATATAGTGAGTTCGTTCATGACAATGCCATATCCTTATTATATGAAGCTGATGTTACCAAAAGCCTTCGCTAAAAGCCACACTATCGACCGCAGAAATCGCCGCCCTCAAAAAAGAGGATCAGGTGACCTTTCAGCAGTTCTACTTAGACTCGGACAACTCAGCTAACCAGGAAATTTTCGACGATGCTAAAGCGAACGGACATCAGGCTATCGTCTTCACCGTTGACTCGCCTGCCGACGGCAACCGCCAGCGTGCTCTTCGCTATGATGTAGGCCCGGAGTAAGTCTCATGCCCCCAAACGATCTCGTCACGTAACAGGGAATCTTCAGTTAACGTGAGATCCAGCGACGCGACCTACACCTTGATTACCGTAAGCTAACGACATGTCATCAATTCTAAGCTTGTCGATCGTTGTACTAACCAAACTGTTAGTGGGATCTTTACGACGACCTCCGCACTATGACTGACCTCCCCATCATCTTAAAGGGCATACAAACCGTCGAAGACGCGCGGATTGCCGTCGAACGTGGCGTACCTGCCATCTACCTCTCGAATCACGGAGGGCGGCAGATCGATGGCGTGCGCTCCCCGCTCGAGGTCGCCATCGAGATGCGCCAGCAGGCACCCGAAATCTTCAGCCAAATCGAGGTGTACGCAGACGGCGGCGTGCGGTACGGTGCCGACATCGTCAAGCTGCTTGTGCTCGGAGTCAAGGCCGTCGGCGTCGGCCGACCGTTCATGTATGCGAATGTCTGGGGCACCGAGGGTGTCACCAGGGCTATCCAGCTATTAAAGCGCGAGCTCAAGGTCGATGCTGCGAATGCGGGCGTGGCGGATTTGAAAAACATTGACCCAAACCTTGTAAGATTCAAGTCTCTCTCCTTCTTGAGTTGAGCTGATCGTGTATATGGCACGAGCTAACAGTAAACAGGTTATTTGGGAACCCAATAGCTACGATGCATGACTTGTTAACCTAAGCATAGGAATTTTCTTGTATATATTTCCGAAGACCTAATAGTTTAAAAACTAGGTCGCTTTTCAAACCGAAAGAGAGCATTGGACCTGACGTTGTTATTTTTGATAACTCGGATACGGCAACTATGGCGAAGGACAGTAGATGTATATGTTCTCGCCCTCCATGTCTCCTAAACCTTCTGATCTATCTAATATATATATAAGAAACCTATCCCCAACAAAAGTACGAAACCCTAACACTAGCCATAGCCCTAGGACCATTATAATAAATTTAGATAATTTTATACTAAATAAAGAGACCTCACCTATGGTTAGTAGTAGGAATGACTCTGCTTTTCAAAGTAGTTGATTAGTAAGTCCAACACAATTTAAATAATCTTCTCTGAGTGTAAAGACAGGGTTTCTGTGACTAGGACTGATGTTGAATAGCTCAATGTATCCGAATGGTAATCTTGATACTTAGTGGTAGTATCTTTCTCTAGTAATAATCACACGTACCTGGGTAGATATTGCACCTTCGAAGAGCGATAGGTACGTGACGCTGAACAGAGCGCTTAGCCCCTACTGTGATTAGACGTTCTCATTGCCAGGGGGAGCCCAACAGCCACTAGTATCTACTGTGCCACAGGCTGTTCCCCCTTTAGGTAGCGCTGTGGCTCATTTGCGAACTACCAATCAAGCTTAGAGTTAGCTTCTCAGTGGCTCTGTGAGTTTCAGTAAACTAGACAATGGCGAAGTAAATCTTCATTGTGCAATCTCGCGTTGGTAGTCGGGGATTGAATTGGAAGTAGGGCCGGAAGGTGCTTTCAGCTAAGATCGGTAGCCTGGGTGAAAACGATATGTGCAACATCGCAGCTGCGATATCGAAATCGATTATCGATTCGCTTGTCAACTATGGTAGCTTTGCCCCAGGGCCCCTATTAACGGCTTATTGCGAGAAAAGATGTTTTTCTGTGTTTGCATAAAGTGTTTTCATTTGTTTTTCTTCAGTCTCAGCACCGGCCCCGGCCGTTGCATATGCTCTTACTCAGATAGCTGAGGAGGCTGATGCAAGCCGTTGGGAGGTTTTTTTTTTTTTGACGTATTTTTCTTGGAGCGCAGTTCATTCGTCATGCCTTACAAGCATCTAATGAGAGAAAATAGGGTATGTCTCCTAGGAGTAGAAGTTAGATGACAAGGGCAAGTTGATAACAATGGTAACCATTATATACATTAACATAGCTTAGCAAGTCCGGGAGCTGCGCTCATTGCCCTTCATATTGACTGAAGGGTAAAAGTAAAGTTTGAGAGTCTTCATACGTGTATATTTTATGTTCGATAGATATTATTGCGAGAGGAATATTTCATTTTTTAGTGCCCGCAAGGCTAGTGTATTCAATATATTCAATGCTCTGGCTGGGCGAGTCTCGGTACCGCATCATCGCTTGAATCAGGTAGTTCGCCCTCTTGAAGGTACCGAGCCGGCTACAGTATGTACCTTGGGTACATAGTGACTTAGATACCTAGATTGCTTGACGCCCGCATCTTACGTGTACTTAATGCTTGTGGTAGTCACCTACTTTAAACAAACTTGAAGATACCTGAGCTTCTTGTACTCGCATGGCCAGTTCTTTCCTCCATTAGCTTATACAAGGAGGTACATGCATAGCTCTTACACGTCTTAGTCTAACCTCACTTCTATCCATCGACTATTTTCTACCACTCTCTGCTTCTACCGCGTCCACCAACTCTTCCAATCCCGCCGTCCAATTCATTCACCACAATCATAGCACGTCGTACCAAACCTCCTGTCGAACGTATCAGACTTCCAGCGGACAAAGGTAAACCGGTACAGCAACCACCCGCTTCCCCTCTGAGTTTTTTCCGTGCAATCGTAAACAGAGGGACGAAAAGCTCATCGGAAACCAGCATGACGGCCAAGGCTACGATACCAGGCATGCAAAGCGTCGGGTGCGAACATGACACAGTTATCAATATAGCGAGTTCACCTACGCCGGACGGTTAGAATGGTAAACCTAGCGAAGGGCATCAAGCTGCGTATACTGGCACCCTGCAGACCGTGCTTTCAGAAGCCTTGGCGAATAACTCCGAAAGCACCAAAGCGAGGATCGTGGTACAATATCCTGCTCTAGAGTTTTCGGGGCGTCTTAACGAACTACTCAAGCTAGTGTACTTTCCCCTCAGTCAAGACATGCCGCTAAAGCTTACGATACTTCCCTCTGATGCTTCCACGATGCCAAACAAAAAACGCCTCATAGGTGACGAGGATGATAGCCCCCGATCATCTTGCCGGCCAGAGAGCCCGAACAAAACAGCCGATGAAGCTTACGCAATTGATCCGAATCTATGTGGGAATTGTGGTAGCGATGATCATAAGGCAGCCGTTTGCGCCAAACTAGAGAAGAGTGGCTGGATGGAAGCATGCTGCAAATGCGACAGTCTCCAGCATACCTATGAACATTGTCCTCTTCGTCTATCAGAGGAGGACTTCGAATACCTCATATTGAATCGCGGAAACAAAGCACCGGTCAAATGCTCACTCCATTTGGGACGGGTCGTGCTGCTGGAACTTGGTCGGAATGCCTCGCCATTCCATGACTACGATATCATCGCTTTGCCACACTCGGCCATATTCTCTAGGCAACTGGCAGGGGGATACGTCTGTTGGGAGACACAGCAAGATAGAGACGGCAATGCGGTCGAGCTTCCGCGGTACAATCAGCCTCTGGGCCGCGCTGTGAGCATTCTAAGGGATCAGCGTTGGACAATAGAAGACCACGAAATCGACCGTGCCGCGCGCCCGTGCGAGAACTGTTACTCGCGCGATCATTCAATATATCAATGCCTTCATTGGTGTGGTTTTTGTGGGTGTCGCAACCACCCAACATGGTCTTGCGAATCTATAGACAAGGCTTGCTTTTGCTGCAAGTACCCAGCTCACGACCGTTCGGACTGTGACGATGACTGCTGGTACTGCAGCGATGTGCAAGGAAAAGACGGGTATCACTGTTTAGACTCCTGTCCCAAAATCTGCCACTACTGTCTTGGATCAGATCACGTCACAGGAATGTGTGAAGTAGCTATGAAAGCGACAAAACGAGCATGTTCAATCTGTCCCGAGGAAACATATCACTATCCTCTAATGCACATGATCTGCCCCGGAGCTAATTGCAAGAAACTCATAAAAACTTCACCTTGCGAAGAGCATTGCCGTAACTGTGGTTAGGATCTCAGTTTCGACAGAGTTCTCGAGAAAGCGGGTTTGCCAAAGCACGAGTGTCAATGGACGAGCGCCTTTTGGAGTCGCGCTAAGTCAGGAGTGAGCCTCACATGTAAGAAGGACGCTAGCCATTGCCAACCAATTTCTTCGCAATTGGTTAGCTGCCGATTGGGGGCGTTGAGCACCTTACTAGGTGCTGCCGCTGCTGGCAACAAGAATATATCTCAGCCCCTCGAATGTCAGCAGTGTCAGACTCATGCTGAAAGCCAAGGGAGGCTCAGATTGATGCTGTAAGGTCTATATTGGCCAGCTCTCTTTTATGTATCTGTAGCTAACGATTATGTCATTAGCAGTCAATCATGAAGGCAAAGACACAAAGGTCATCTACATACCAAATCCTATCAAGCTCACCTTTCTATTACCCTAGCTACCGAACAAGCTTTACACCATACCTTCGACGTGCGATATACCGAGAACTTGAAACCCGACTCGACGAGGCACCTATTCAAATGCTGGCGAACCAATACATCTCACGGATATCGGAACTAGCTCAACGAACACAACGCAACACTACACCAATCTGAATGAGATCAAAACGAGACAGGGCGGAAGGGACATTGAAGATGGGTAATGTGACTTTGCGTCAGTTATCCTGAGATGATCACTTTAGCCTGTCCTTACACATTGCACCATTGCGAACAAGAACAAAAGAGATAAGATGGAGGGACGATCGAAGACGGATGATGCTGCTGCCGGGTTGGTCATTCTGAGATAGTCACTTTAGTCTTTCTCCATCACACAAGATGAAGTTAATCAATTCCCTTTAATAAAAGTTCCGTTGCTTTTCTAACATAGTAGTAGTAATGCTTGAGTCATGAAACATAAAAGTGAAATTCGCACACCTGTCCCGCCGGAAATCCAACTATACTTTTCATCCCTATGCTTTGAAGAAAATCTGATGAATGAATTGCCTGCCATTGCCATGCATCGTTAAATGAAGAAATAAATGAAGAAAATGAAGCGTAAAAAGGAAATAGCCGAAAAGGAAATCACCGAAATCGGAGCCCGAAGATAGATGAGTATACTGCTAATGTCCCTGGGAAATAACAGTAGTAGCAGCGTCCTCACCATACACGATCCGTCTCAACACCTCCGGCTCACCACTCTGCTCGCACATAGTGCGGAAGATGCCCTTCTCCCCATTCTGACCCTCACCTCCCTCCCCGGCCTCCCACAGCTCCCTCGGCGTCCCGTACTCCGCGACCTGCCCGTCGCTCAAGACGAGAATACGATCAAAGTCCGCGATGGTGCTAAGCCGGTGCGCGATGACGACGAGCGTGCTGTCGCCGAACTCCTCGCGGATCGACCGCTGAATCAGCGCGTCCGTCGCCATGTCGACTGCGGACGTCGCCTCGTCGAGCACCATCACTTTCGGCCGGGAGACGATGGCGCGCGCGAGACAGAGCAGCTGTCGCTGTCCCTGCGATAAGTTGAGCCCGCCTTCGGAGATGGCGCTTGATAGATTGCGGAAGATGTTGGTGTTCTTCCTGCTGCCGTCGCTTGGGGCCGCGGACACGGGGGTGCCGGGGGATGTCTCGGCCTCTGAGAGCAGGTGGACGCGCGCCAGCGAGTCGAAGAGCTCGGCGTCGGTGTGGTTGTCGAAGGGGTCGAGATTCGAGCGCACGGTGCCGCTGAAGAGGACCGGGTCTTGCGGGATGATGGCCAGTCGGCTGCGGAGGTCGTGCAGGCGGATCTTGGAGATGTCTACCCCGTCGACGAGGATAGTGCCTGATCGCGCTTCGACGAAGCGGAATAGGGCGAGCGTCAGTGATGACTTGCCTGCGCCCGTGCGGCCGATGACGCCTATGCGCTCGTTCTTGTTGATGGAGAAGTTGAGGCCTTTCAGGACTGGCGGGAGGTCGTCTGCGTAGCTGACGACAAGGTCGTTGACCTCAACACGTCCTTCAGTGGGCCAGGCGGCCGGGGGTCGCACGCCGCCGAGATCCTCGGTGGGTAACTCGGTGTATTCCACAATACGCTCCGCAGCGTTCATCTCGAGCTCGGCGTTGGCGTAGTGTCGGATCGTCCACATGATGTAGCCGGAGAATTCGAGAGCAAATGATAGCGCGAAACCCGCAAGCGCGGAGTCCATATCTGGGCTCAGAAGAATGAAAACGGCGACGAAGAAGGCGAACAGACTGCCAACGACGGACATGCGCCAGCCCATCCAGCGGTTGAAGAGCCACAGGTGCCATGTCGTGACCGCCCAGTCGTCCAGTCTGCGGTACATGCGCTCAATGTACGTCTGCGACTTGCTGGATGCTCGGATCGACAGTACACCCGTAAGCGCAGATCCGAATTGTTCGAAAACGGGCGACTTGGTAATGGACTCCATTCTTTTGACCGATCTAGCAGCGTGGAGGTATTGACGTGCAAACATGACGGAGATGCCGAGTAAAATGAAAGCGAGAAGAATGACGATAGGTGACACAAATAAGCCCGCAGCTACGACGCCGAGAAGGTTAAGGAAGGCGTTGGCAGCGAAAGCGACGGCGTAGGCAAGGTGTGTATCCACAGCGTGGAAATCAGCAGTGAATCGGTTGAGAACGCGCCCAACTGGAACGGTGTCGAGCCACCTCAAGGGCGCCCGGAGGACGATGAAGTTGAGGCGGGCGAAGAGCTCCCTCGACGCACGGACAGAGCCTGTGAATATATAGTACCATCGAAGGGTAGATAAAACCGAGGTCACAATAGAGAGTAAGACGTAAATGCCCAGATAAAACTCAATGCCACGCTCCGAGTGAACATACATTGGTTTGGCGATATTGTTAATAGCGAACTGTTGCAGCGTGTGTTGATATGCGAAAGTCTGGGCGTCTTCTGGTAGCTTGGAGCTTTTATCCTCGTATATACCCGTCCAAATGCGAAGCCACCACGAGCGACCAATTGTTAACGCTTGAACAACGAGGAAAATGGCGACGGCCCCGGTCCAGAATGGCCATGAGCCACTGTACTTGAGATATGTCGAGTAGACCCGTGCCTTAATCGCGCCTTGTTCTTTCTTTTCTTCTTCGACGAATTTGCGAGGCTGATGTGCCTTAGAGGGGACTTTGGTAAGAGGCTCTTCTGTGTCGATCTGAGATACCTCCTCGGAATTAACTGCAGTCATTTCTTCATCTCGAGAGCGCTCACGCCGAATCTCTGCTTCTCCTTGTTCGTGACTCTTAATTTGCTCTAAAGTGCCCGTCTCCTCTAATTCCGACAACAATCCAGCGTGGAGCACGCGACCGTCTCCTAGTTCTATCAAATACTTCGTCTTTGACTCGCATAGAGCAACGTGGTGAGTAACCAAGATCCGAGTTCGTCCAACTCCAAGTTCGCCATTAAGACATTTTTCAAAGATATGCCGACCGACATGAGCATCGACAGCACTGAATATATCGTCCAGCACTAATATTCCGGCACGAGAGTAGATGGCCCGGGCGAGTCTGTAACTCACGTTAGCATTGTCCCACAGGATAACGATAACAGCACGGGATTAATATCGCGAACCCCGATTTCAATCCCATAACTGATATCCGAAGCGTTTTGCTGTCCGTATTTAAGATTACTGGTGAGTAAGACTTACGTGATTCGCCATTTTTGGCCACCACTGAGGTTTATTCCATTCGCACCGATTTCCGTTTCGTCTCCGTCAGAGAACATTTCAATGTCCTTGGTGAGGGCACAGACTTCAACCGTCTTGGCATATCTGTAGGGATCATATGGTAGGCCAAACAAAATATTTTCCTTGACAGTAGCATTTTCAATCCATGGAATTTGAGCGACATAGGCAATAGCGCCCGGGATAATCCAGTTATCCTTATTCGCTTTGCTGTCATGGCGCTCATGGAGTGGCGGTGCCGGTGGTTTAGCGATTGTACCAGACAACAAGTCAACTTCTCCAAGAATAGCGGCGAGCATGAGAGACTTTCCACTACCAGTCTTGCCTGATATAACGGACAACTCCCCTTTCGGGAAATTGACGTTGATATGTCTCAAGACAAAGCGGTCCGGGTCTTCGTCACCATTAGCCGGGTCAGTATCAGAAGGCCACGCAATCGAGGCATTCTCGAACGAAATCTCATCAGCGTCTTGTGTGATCTTGGAAATTTCGGCTCCTCGCAGGTAGGTGTCAATCCGCTTTATCGACACCCATGCATCGAGAAGGTCGGTCGTTAATTCAGGTATGATAGATAAAGTGAGTTCGAGAGCTTTGAAAACACTAAGACTGACGAAAGCGACGGAAGGAGTGAGGGACCCATGGATGGCAGCATACACGGCCAGAGATACCGCGGCAAGCAGGATCGGGCTCGTGATCCAGCAGGCAAAGAGCATGACATCAAACCTGAAAGCGTCCCAAACGCATTTCAGTTCCCTTTCTCTGACTAATCCGATTTTGTTCTCCCATTGAGGTTCTAAGGCGGAGAACTTGATCTGTCGAATGCCTTGAAGAGCTTCGGCGACAACGCCCATCTTTTCGTCACGGACCTGCATCAACCTATCCTGGGCATCCGAGTACTTCTTGGAAAAGTAGATATTGATAGGTGTTACCACAAGCATAGTCGCGAAGCCAGCAACGAGCGCTTTCCAGCCTAGCAGATCCAGGAGGAATACCAGGGAAACGATCAGCTTGAAAGCGGACGAAGGGAAAATCCAATTGAAGTTCACAAAATCAGAAACTCGTTTTGCGTCGACTCCGATCAAGTTCACCGTACTCTGCTTGTTTTTGTTGACTAAATCCGTCTCGTCGTCATCGTTCTCGTCAACTTCAGGCTGGTCTGTGCTGCAAGACTGTCCGGCCGCCGGTCCGGCCACAAGGGGCTCTGCGGAAGCTGATGTTTTCTTCTTACTCGCCTCTTTCACGTCCTTTCGCCGCATTGCCTTCTGAAAAATGAGAGCTGACAATTGGGCGCGAATGGGTATACATAATTCGGACCAAGAAAGCCAAAAGACAAGCGTTTCAATCCACGACTGTGCAACAATCGCCACCATTAACCAGATCGCCCACGTCCAGCCCTCGTAACCAACGCGTTCGTTGCCTCGTCGTCGCTCCAGAAGATGCAATAGTTGCAGCACAACCCATTGTGGTGCGAAATTCAGTACAGCCGATACCAAACTTAAAGCCCACTGTATTACAAACGCCCATTTATGCGCTAAGACAGCTGAGATCCATAACGGGTGGTTGAAATTGTGGCTTTCCCATTCCGCTACGGCATCTTTGGACCTCACATAGTGATTCGGCCTCGGCAGATCTGGCAGATCGAGGTTCTTTTTCTTTGCGGCCAGCCCTAATACCCCAGATGCCCAGCTGTAGTTATACCTACTCCATGCTGAGACTGTGTACAGTCGGTCAACAAGCTCGTTTTCGTAGAATACGTCAGGTCGACGTGGAAGCGTCACACTCGCGAAACCTAGACCTACGACGATCAAGATTTCAGCCGTGCGGATAGCGAAAATGAATCTGTCGTGTTTCCATAGATGAAGGCCGATTTGGTTGTCCTGAATCGCCAAGACCACGGCCAGTGTTACACAAGAGGCCATTGAGTAGATACCTAGGTTATATGCTTGTACCGAGTTTCGGCAGGCTGCGATGCAAACAGCCTGAAACGTCAAAAGAGCCTGCCAAACCATGTAAGTCCATTGGTAGAAATAGGTCGGTTACAATCCCCTTACCCAGCCTGGTACGGCCAACCAATTCTCCAAAAACAATCCATCTCCTTCACCTCGAAGTCTCAAAGTTGAGAGAACGGCGATCGCGACGGAGATGCAAAATCCAATTACCGACAAGGCCAATATCGAGGCTTTGGGAACTTTGTTACTGAAGGCCTTAACGGCCTCTTGGCTGCTTTGGCCATCCTTATCTTCGTAAATGTCGGTCTTCTGCGTCCGACCGCATCCCTGTTTCGCGAGATGTATTATCGCTGGAAGTGAGAATGCAGCCACAATTCCCAAGCCAAGGCCGGAAGACGCGAGCAATGTTTTGTTGTCGGGCATGGCGAATGATTTTTTTCCGACTTGCACAATGCAAAGAGCTTGAACGCAGAGTGACGGACGGCGCCCTAGATTGAACAAAGCCTCGAATCTAGACAATCCCAAGTGATGAAACCATGCAAGACCATTCGGCTACCCAGTTAGGTCGAAATCTAGGATTCTTATTATTCTGTTTTTCTCTTCCTCTAGATATCACTGCTCGACTATTTGCATTAATAGGCCATCAGAAAAAGCATGTGTCATTGACCAACTCCGCCTTGGACGCATCAGAACGAGTCAATGGCTGGTAAGACAAGAATGACTGAAGCTGATGGGAGGCACAGCTTCGAACATGGGCGACAGCGTAAACATAGGTTTGGCGGGACGAGTGCGGGTTGGATGATGATATTGTCAAAAAAAATAAAGAGACTAACGAAGGCTAGACAATTGATCCCAGCATCTCTAGTACCGCCCCAGTCGCCGATTGACTCATAGTGCCGCCCGGCTAGCGGGCACTGGGCGAGCAGGGCACTGGGCGGGCAGGGCACTGGGCGGGCAGACTCGCAGGCTTTTAGTTATTGACGAGTCGATGAAAGGCCCCGTTCCGCCCTAGCTTTACCACAATCCGGTTGCCAAGAAGTTTGGGTTCCAATGTAGCGGATTCAAGATACGAAAACCCAGCTTGGACTTGCAGTCGATATGGGCTGCTTTGGCTAGATTTCCGGCGTGTGATCACGAACTAGAGAGGATTGATGTCTAATACGGCAATTAGTTCTTATTAGGGGTTCATAAACGGGTGGCCTGTGCGTCGAGGTTCAAAGTATCAAATACTGTACCGTACAGTGCATTCGACCCGAGGCGAAAACAATGAGCTGAAAGGTAAGGTAAAGGTCAGATTATTCTGAAGGATTGTGATAGCAGAGACGCGCATGCACATAAGGACAGGAGTCATCGTTAGAGTCATTGCTAGAGTCACCGTTCTCATAGATGTAAGTCCTGAATTAGAAGGTCCCAGCCTGCCCACTATTATAGTGCTGATATGAATAGAGATAGTTGGGAGAACTGTCGACCTGGCAGATTAGCAAAGCTGTCTAACATCTTACAATATGTGACCGGCCGCAGATGCGTATGCTTTTGTTGAGCAAGGTCTGTAGGAATGCCGGTGGAGAGAGCCATCAATCTTACCTAGCAATAGGCAGACGATGGCTAGACAATGAAACGCGAGCCGAACACTACACCACGATTGCGTGCAGTAACATGCAAGATGCACCGTCACAGCCCGCGCGACTTGGTCGATCCTTGGCAGCTTATCATCAGCACTAGTGCAACGGAGGACTCGGCCGACGACTGGTGGCGCTGTGCGGAGATATCGTCTTGAAAGACGGGATCATGTACAGTGCCGCATTGGATACTAAGTATCTAACACGGCGTATCTCAAAGTTGTCTCGGCATCTTGGAACCTTGTACGAAAAGTGTTTCTTGAAAAGCTTACCAGTGCAATGCTCGATAGAGTGAGTACGGAGTAGTTTAGTTGATAAATTCCCATGACATATCTGGGTGCGTCGTTAGCTCTCTCGGTTCAATGATCGCGGAACGATACGCTCGTCGACATCCTTACCAAGAATGACAACGGGTAGTGGTCACAGCGGCACAGACGTCATCTGCGCGGGTAG
Source organism: Xylaria sp. FL0043 (assembly GCA_022578865.1). Taxonomy (NCBI): domain Eukaryota; kingdom Fungi; phylum Ascomycota; class Sordariomycetes; order Xylariales; family Xylariaceae; genus Xylaria; species Xylaria sp. FL0043. The sequence goes on from MU397293.1 coordinate 189,677, forward strand.
GTGAGCGTCATTGGTAGGACACCGAGCCAGTTGAGCTTCTTATCGCTCAGGAACTTAGTTCATTAATAAAGGGCATCAGAGCTGCAACCATCTCATGCGTTACTACCCCCGTGAAGCAACAGAATAGGGAGAGGTGCTGCATGCTGCATTACGGTAATTGTAACTGTTCATGCTAAGTAGAACAGTCCGTGCGACCAGTTGCCGAGACACATGCGCCGGTAGGTGGTGAGTATATGTATGTCACGGTAACAGATATCGTAGGAAACCTGGGGATACCTGTGTACACCGCCCTTGTGTGGAGCATATAAGCTTCGGGAGATTATCTCGACCAGTGAGACGGGTTGAGACTGTTGACGCGCACGAGGAAGCAAGCGTAAGCTGCGGTGTGGATGCAGTGTGACGCACGAACGCAAGAGGGACATTCGATTCACTGAGACTGTCGACATAGCTATCCGAAGACGATGAACTCGATCATAAATGAGTTGGGGAGCATACTACGGCAGCATCCAAGATAGTGCCTCTGCTTGGTGAGGTGATAGAACCGTATCGGTGAAGTCGGCGTGAGGCTTGGTAGGTGGCCGGACCAGCCCAGCCCCTTGCTCTAATTCCCTGATAACCCAGTTTTTGAGTGAACAAAGCTTCAAACGCCATTGGCGACGAAGCGTTGGTGGTGATAGTGTGCGCTGTGGCGTTGATATTTCCACTGTCAGGTAGGCAGCTTCCGGAGACATCGGTATGCAAGAGCAATACTCACAAATTGTAAGATCATGACCCCTAAGGATATCGGAACCTTATCCAAGTCCGAGATGCGTGCCCGATAAATGCTGCAGCCGCTAGGGCCACATAGTTTGCGAAGCCGAATGCTCACATGGCCGATTTATGAGCCCCAGACCTGAAGGCGCCTGTGCCCGATCCATTGCGCGAGGCCGTATGGAATGGGACTTGACACCTGATTCAATGACCAGACTCAGCAAATGGCGTAATCAGGTATAATATCGAGTATCCGACAGATAGTACTAGTAGTAATAGTAGTGACCGCCATGGACATGCTTGAAGTAAAGCACGCAGCCATGAAAGTGGTTACAGAACATCCCGCACAAGTGGGCATAGTTGCGACCTATCTCATGACGGGCCAATAGTAGACAGGGCACGTCACTGTTCTGGGCAATAGCGCGTTTTCTTAGTGTTTGGCCCTGTTAAGGCTTTAGCAGATATCCCACTGCAAAGGGTTATGTCTTGGGGCTGCCCCTCGTTCCTGCCCACTACATATCATCATGGATACCTACAGCCTCACTTGATCGCCCCAGCTAGGTACCTGCCTAACCTAGGTAAGCAGTGCTCAAGATGTGTATAAAATACCCTTTAACTCGCCTCACATCAAATTGTTGAGAGCGCCCATTTCTAACAAAGCGGACTCTGAATTTTTCTACATGTTCAGGTAGGCTATCAAATGGCAAGTGGCACATTTCAACCGAAATGTCGATGATATAGTTAAGTACTAAGTAGGGGAGTAGTTGGGAGGACAAATGCAGTCAACACGCTGTGTTCTCCGGCGGATCGTCGCCGAACAGTACCAAAAATGGCAGCGCCAAAGTCGTGCTGGGAACCGTTTTTATATAAAAGGCCTGCAATAAGATCTTTTTTGGCCTTTTCACGCTTTGCCAGTGCTCGACCGTACAAGTAGTGTCTCTGCACAAGCATCGGTTGATGCGACGCGGCACACTGTAGTCCGAGACGATAGATGTTGCTACTGAACAGCTGACCGGCATCGTCGTCTTGTAAAGGGCTGGAACTCTCGTAAGACGCCAGTCGTCTGTGCTCTAAACAGACATCCACAGCCCCCTGAAGATCGTCTTTGCTGGTGGAGACTTAGCTGGTCCGTAATGGATCAAAGCTGCGCAATGAGGAGAAGTCCACGTCCGAAGTTGACGAGAAGAATGACAACGGCGAAAACGGCGAGTAATGCGGCGCGCTTTGATATAAACTTGGTGGTATGATAGTACTATTAGAAGAAGTACAAGCTGTAGACCAACGTTGAACTCACTTCAAGATTGTATATTGGCAGTCTTAGGTAAGCGAAACTACGGGAGCAAGCTGCTAGAGCCGTCTTCTACCGAGGCTAGCTTGGCTAGATAGCTGACCTGGACACTATAAGTCGGCGCCGACACGGGCATCGTGGCCTGACTTGATGTTTACAACACGGCGTCGCTGGAGCAAAGCCACCAGTGGGCGCTACTACACCATTTCATTGAGGGTTCTTGCCTACTATGTATTTACTTTAGAGCAGTGTCAAGCAAGAGCTACTACCCTCTTGGTATTCTCATCCCACGCAAGGCGGCGGTTTCACTCAATGCCAGTCTGAATCTTACATAGGTACCCACATACCTATATGTACCTACAATAGGCGGGCAACTAATCTACCACTAGTACAGTGTAGCTTCAGAGAGGCTACATCGTACCTACCAAAGTGAGCTTAGGTAGTTGCACAGGTACACCATTATGCTGCTAATACTACAATACATTCTCCAGAACAGAAAAACACATAGTAGCTCTTGAGCTTAGATCTATAACATACAAACCAAAATGAAAACGCCAATTCCATTCATTTCTTGCCCACTGACAATTTCCTTTTCTCTCGCGGCTCAATTCCCAATTTTGGTTTGATCTTGCAGTATATAAATCATAATCAACCCGGTGTCACGAGGAGAGCTAGCTCAACTAACTACCTACCTAAAGTACCCAGGACCTTGAGCACTTACCCATAGGTGCCCATAGTACCATAAACCTCTATCTCTATCTCTCTCCCTCTCGCATCTTGTCCCGCAATTTCCACCTGCAAGCTCGACGACACCTAATTACCTTCCGGCCCCTCGAGTTCGCCAACGCGTCCGTGTGTGCCTATCTAATGTTTTAATCTACATCGCGCCCAGCAGTGTATGGTTGCACACTTGCCAGTCTCATTCTTCACCCCTGGAAAAGGTCCATCTACCCGACAGGGATCTTTGTGTCACATTCCCCCCATTTCAGCTCCGTTTACCACTCCAAGGACTCACCAGAAACCAGAGATCAGATACGCCTTACAAGAGCCCTGGGCCTCCATCACGACTTTGCCCCAACGTAGAACCTATCTAAATACCCACCTCTTAATCAATACTTTCCTGAGGTGCGCGAACTGTTCTACCTAGTCCAACCCTAATTCAACTCTACCCGATTCAACTCGACTGGAATTCTCCGCTTGAACCCTGTCCTCCTCTCTTATACCTGCCCGACTCCTCGGATCTTCGACCCCGAATTCTCGACCTCCTCGCATCGACCGCATTCAACCACCGCCCAGCAGCTATCTGCCCCATGCTTACGCCTTGCGAGGCGCTGTCATCATGAAATCGACTCCCCTCATTATCAATTGGCATGAGAAGAATGCCCCCATCTATTCAGCCCACTTCGAGCCGCACGGCAAGGGCAGGCTGGCCACGGGCGGAGGAGACAACAGCGTTCGCATCTGGAAAGTCGAGGGCGAGGGCGAAGATCGTCGCGTTGAATACCTCTCTACACTAGCGAAACACTCCCAGGCCGTCAACGTTGTTCGCTGGGCTCCTAAAGGCGAGACCCTTGCTTCCGCTGGCGACGACGGGAACGTCATATTATGGGTTCCCTCCGAGATTCACAATCCAACGACCTTCGGTAACGAGGGCATCGAGGACAAGGAGACATGGCGTACCAAACACATGTTCCGGCCTACCGGCTCCGAAATATATGACCTTGCCTGGTCCCCCGATGCTACGTATTTCATCATCGGCAGCATGGACAATGTTGCTCGCATTTACAACGCCGTCACCGGTAAGCCTTTCTTCCCGGGCTCCCAGAACCACTAAACACTAAGGACATTCTAGGCATGCTCGTCCGCCAGATCGCCGAACACAGTCATTACGTCCAGGGCGTTTGTTGGGATCCGCTAAATGAGTATATCGCGACCCAATCATCAGATAGATCTGTGCACATATACTCTCTCAAAACGAAGGATGGCCAGTATACGTTGACAAGTCACGGCGCCGAGACACCAAAGGTAGCCAGCCATGCTAAAATGGATTTGCCTCCCCGCCGCATCTCTTCCAACAGCCCGGCACCGCCAGATACAAATTACCGCGCTCAGCTTTTGTCCGCCGTGGATACTCTGTCAGGATCAATTGGCTCCCCAGTGTTATCAGCGCCAGGAACACCACAATCCGTGCCCCTGCCGATGAATCCTCCTAGTGTGGTCAGTCACAGCAGACGGTCTTCATTTTCCTCCCGCCGATCTGTATCGCCAGCCCCGTCATTACCACTGCCCGCAGTAATGCCGATGGCTGCTGAAGCTTCTCCAAAACCAGGTTATAGTAGCAGTATGGGGATGAAAAACGCAAACCTTTACGCCAATGAGACCTTGACATCCTTCTTCAGGCGATTAACTTTCACCCCAGATGGCAGCCTTCTCCTTACCCCTGCCGGCCAGTTTCAAGTTCAGCACCAAACAGAAGGCTCCAAACCCACATTCGAGGTGATAAACACCGTTTATATCTACACGCGAGGGGGCATCAACAAACCTCCTATCGCCCATTTGCCTGGTCATAAAAAACCGTCGGTCGCTGTTAGATGCTCACCCATCCTTTACACCCTTCGGCAGAGCCCTCCTACAACTCAACATATCACGATAGATACCTCTTCAGCTGAAGACCCAATTCCAGCGCTTCCTGAACCGATTTCTAAGCCATCTACGGCCATCATGGACCCACCTCCACCTCCACCAACATCCTCAGCTCCCGATCCCGAAAAGTCAACGCCATCAAAACCGCTCAACATAGAAACCAATGCGTCCACAACGGGACCTAAGCCGACTTTTGCGCTGCCATACCGAATGGTCTATGCTGTAGCAACCCAAGACGCCGTCCTTCTCTACGATACCCAGCAGACGACTCCTATCTGCGTCGTCAGCAACCTACATCTTGCTACATTTACTGACTTGACTTGGTAAGATGGTCGTTTCCTTGCAGCAGCCCCGTCCCCTCTGACAGTTTAATAGGTCCAGCGATGGTTCCACGCTATTGATCTCATCATCGGACGGCTTTTGCTCAACCTTATCCTTCGGACCAGGCGAACTAGGCCAGGAATATAAGGGCGAACTATCCAGTGGGAAGAACTCTTCATCGATGGCAAATAGCAGTGCCTCAAACCAAGCAACGCCAATTCCGACGCCAACTTCCGTCTTTGCGCCGCCTTCTCCCTTCCCAAATCATCAGCACCGAAATTCTGGTGCTTCATTTGCAGCTCCATCACCGCCGCCAACGACATCCTTCGTCAGTGCTCGACCACCTTCGCCTACCAGATCAAATTCGACATCATCAATAGCTACTCAAGCTTCTGTCATGAACAATCCACCTCTTATTAGTGGGAATGTCCCCAGTATTGCAGCCACTAATTCAGGCAAGGTGACGGGTATCCCAATGACAACACCACCAGAGACTCCGGGCAGCACTAATATTGCTGCCGGCACCAAAAGGGATGCGGCTGAGGGTGAGAAGGAGGATGCTGGTTCCCAACCCAAGAAACGAAGAATAGCACCGACGCCAGTGACTAGCAATCCCGTGACTGAATCAAAGCCATGAGAAAAGCTATGTATAAAATTTGGACTTATAACGGGCAGCAAAAATGGACTATTTGGGACCTTGGGCATTCGATGGAGTTCGGGAGTACATACCATCAGGACGGTGAGTGTCGGCTGATAGAACTGCCTACCTCGTCCTGTTGCGCTTGGCAGAATACGCAATCCAGTCTATTTTACCTGAATGGACTGAGGATTAATGGCCTTTGATTTTCTACTTTTTCCTTCCCCTGAAGCTTATTTGCGGCTAGCTGAAAAGCGCAAGCATTCGGAGTTAGAAAAATCCTCTTAGGTAGCGATAGGAAGAACCTGTAAAAAGTCAATACCCAATGGGATTACTCGTCTGGGAAAAACTATGTCGTGATTTACCTAATGCTAAAGACACTCTCTTTGCGATTATCAGAATGCATGGGATTAAAAACTTAGATGGCATGTAGTTGGGCCCTTCAGTCACAATTATATTCGAAGCCAATAGTTTGTTTTTTAAAGTGTCGTCTTTCTAGGATGGAGCTCCCCTCGCTTGTTTGTCGTTAGGTATTCGCTATTTGGTCGGAAAAAGGTTGATGCGTGGTTTGCGAGTCTGTTTGCTTGGTTGATTGATGATATATGATATATATACCTACTTATCTATGTGTATGTGATTTGATATGTATGTATTTTAACGAGTATTTAATACACCAAGTTTTCACTCAACGGGAATCAGCAGAAGTGACGCGGTACCCGACATCTACTCTACCTAGATTCTCGTCTTACTTTCTCCCACCCGAACCCATTTATCATTGCCAACTAACCTCAAATGATAACATATATTCATTCACAATACATAGTAATGAGTTAGCCTCTGAATTTTGTTTTTCCTGTATTGCTCGTCTGGGGACCGGTTGGATGATTAGTGCGTAGGTAATTCATCCTTCCGGGAATACCAGCAGCCTAAGTTCGAACACGGGACCGCCGGCAGGCAAGACCAGGGTTAGGCCTCCGGCGTTCCGGCCGTCTCACTCGCTCGGTCACTCGGTCATTCTCGGCCAGGCTGTTTGCCGAACGCATCCGTTCTTCCTTCCGTGCCGTTAGGCCCGATTGATTGATTGATTGACTGAGTAACTGGTTGACATGCAATCTCAAGAAAGTCTCCAGATAACGTCTATGTGGAAGGCAGGTACCCTTCCAGCCGGGAATTCTCTTCAAAAGATTGATACTCTACGGTTCCATTCATCCGCATATTTGCAGTATCCCTTTAGCTGGCGACTCAACGAGCGCGTGAAGATAACTGGAGTGGTTAATGTATGTAATTAGATATACCAATCGTTGAGACGGCTGTTAAAGTGATCAATAGGTCTCTAGATGAGTAGGCCATTGAGGAAGTAATAGACAGGCGAGAGGAACCACATCCATCTGAACAGGAATGGCGGTGTATAAGACGATCAAATCCCACTTGTCTATTGACACATATATCTCTGCCTCACTTGTCCGTCATCGTATTTACTCTCCATTCTAACCATATGTGACTAGATATGTCAGGAATTGCGGTCTAGTAGTGTTCTACTCCGTCTAAAACCAGTTCTATCCAATCTTGCTCCCGCTATTTGGCTTATACATTCATGAGATGAGGTCGGAGTTCTGACCGACGTCTATATTCTAACAGTACATCTTCTCGCTCATCAAAAGAGGTTATCTAAGGTTAGGTAGGTCGAGAAGAGTCAAGTGTGATTATTCACCGTCTTTCTAGAATGAAAAGAAAATAGAGGCATGTGAATAGGCCTTATGAATCTGAGCTTAATTGTCTCAAGGATGTACATAAGGGGTTGAGGGGCTCATATACCCTTCGACGGATTGACTTACTGATTCTCAACACGCTCAGCGGCTGAGAGGTGTAATGCCTGCATCTACGCCCACGTCATAAGTCTTCGGTTTTTTGGCATCGCACTACGAATTCCGCAGTTTGGCGCTTATGTTCGACCGGAACTTTCGACCGGCTTGGGCGTAATTGCACGATTTCTATGGCCCGTAGATATATGTGTTTTGCATGAGTCGTCGTGCCATATTCAGCTTGGGTCTCAAATGCTATTCGACAAGAGAATGTCGAAGCCCGTAAGTGGACTCTGTGGCAATGTTAAATCGAGCATGCAGGCTATCTACCAGCCATCGTAGGTAGATGAATTGCTAGCATGAACTAGTTCGGAAGTCTCGGGACGGCCTCCAACTACCATCTGGTCATAAAGATGTGTTGGCATAGCATGGCTCAGCTTCGTAGACTATGCTATACTGGGCCAGATGCAGACATTGTCTGTCCACATGAGTGCAGCACAAATTACCATCAACGGGAATATCTATATAGTGTGAGGCTCTCGGTGGTTATTGCCAGGTGAGACCCCATCTAAGCATTGATGGAAATGCCAAGATAGCCGATTGGGGGACTGTTGACGATACTTTTCGCTTTTCGAGCATAGATTGGCCAAGCCGCTAAGGAGAGAGGTACAGTACCTGCATGCAGGCGCATATTTGTAATGAAGTAGCAGAGTAGCTGATCGACCATCCAATCAACTGTTCTGGCTGCCGAAACACCGCCTCGAAACAGGAGCTGAAATCCTCCTCTCCGGATGAAAGAAAAGTCGTGCAAAATTGCAAAAGACCTGCCCTGGCCATGGCATATAATGACGAGAAAATAAGCCTTTCGGAGCTAGATGTCTATGCGTAGGATGTGATATTGTTTGATCAGGTTGCAATAGAGTCTGTCGAGCTTAACAAGAGAAGATATCTTAGTCTATCTAGCCTGGAAAGCAACTCGAACAACAAACAGCAACTCATTAGTGCCAATGGCTGGTTTATGAGCCAAGACCGTAAACTCTTGCAACTAAACTGGAAACATCCAAGACGGCTTTCGGCACATTGCCGTTAGTGCTGTTAGTTCTTGCATTGGTAGAGGGTAGGGTAAGCACTGCTAAGCCATTCCATATGGGCAAGATGGCTGTACAGAACAGCCAATGGGAAAACGCCGCATAGGCAGGTTGGAATTTGAATACCAGAATGAAGTCCTATTTGGATAGGCCGGGGCCCCAAAGTTGTCTCAGTCCTGCCCTATCCAACACTGGGTAGGGTAAGGCTGGGTGCAATGTTCATTCAAGGGTGCTGGGAAGGTACTTAGGTACGCTACACTGCCTACTTGGGTAGGTGCTTCGGCCCCTACCTACATAGTCTGACCTGTGACGCAACAGCCCACCTGCATGTTCAAGGTCCCGTTCGGCCCCTAAAACTGCTTCAGCCCTGGACTTTGGAGAAATAAATACTTAAATGTTGCCCAAGGGACGGCATTAGAATGAGTCGATCATCTTTTTACCGAAACATTGCGTTTCCTTTTCTTCTTCTTCTTGGTTTCTAGAATTTCTAGATTCTCTAGATTTCCAGTTTCCTATTACTAGATTTCCGATTATTGTGCTACCCTCGTTTCCCATTTCGATTCCGATTCACCTTTCTTTTGCGCCAGCCGACGCCTCCGAATTGGAGTAATTGAGAGAGCTTGTAGTGCAGCTGGTGACGCCAATAGTGACGCCAATAATGCGCTCCTTACAGGCGGCGGTAGCAGTCCTTCCTCTGTCCTTAATATCCTCATTTCTTCCCACGGCGCTCGGTGCACCCAACGAACCCATCCCCGATGTCCTCTCTCGCGAAGTGGTAGCGCGAGAGCTGCTGCGCCGGGCGGCGCCGAACAACCCGTCGGGCGACTATGCGCCCACGACCGTCGGCTGCCCGTCAGACAAGCCCTCTATCCGGGATGCCGCCACACTGTCGCCCGAGGAGACGGCCTGGCTGAAGAAGCGCCGCGCCAACACCGTCGACCCTATGAAGGAATTCTTCAAGCTGGCCAACATATCGGACTTCGACGCCGCCAACTACGTCCAGTCTAACGTGAACAACTTCTCCGTCGTGCCCAATGTCGCCATTGCCATATCCGGTGGCGGCTATCGCGCCCTGCTGAACGGCGCCGGCTTCATTGCTGCCGCTGACGCTCGGACGCCCGGCGCAACCGACGCCGGCGGTATTGGAAACCTCTTGCAAGCTTCCACTTATCTGGCCGGTCTGTCCGGCGGCGGATGGCTTGTCGGCTCCATCTTCGCCAACAATTTCTCTAGCATCCCACAGCTGCGAGATGGGCAGTCCGGCTCATCTCTCTGGCAGTTTTCTAATAACATTCTGGAAGGTCCTAAGGATAGCGGGCTCTCCATCGTCAACACGGCTCAATACTGGTATGATATCGCTGACCAAGTCGATGACAAGCGGAGCGCCGGTTACGGTATCTCTATCACGGATTACTGGGGTCGCGCGCTGTCCTATCAGCTCATCAATGCCAGAGATGGCGGTCCGACTTATACGTTCTCGTCTATTGCTGATGCAGATAACTTCGTCGCTGCTGATACGCCCATGCCCATCCTGGTCGCGGACGAGCGCCGCCCCGGCACCACCATCGTCTCTCTGAACTCGACTGTCTTTGAGATGAACCCCTGGGAGATGGGAAGCTTCGATCCCACTGTGTTCGGCTTTGCGCCCATGGAGTATGTGGGCTCCAACTTCAGCAATGGTGCTCTTCCCGACGACGCCCAGTGTGTCCGGGGATTTGATCAGTATGGATATGTGATGGGAACGAGCAGTTCTCTATTCAATCAGCTTCTACTCCAGAATCTTTCCGATAGTTCACTCCCCAGTGTTATCACCGATGGCATAGAATCTATACTCAAGGACATCGGCAACGACCAGGACGACATTGCCGAGTGGAGGCCTAACCCCTTCTACAAGTATCATCCGGATAGCAACGCGAACGCCAACACCGAGGTGCTCTCGCTCATCGATGGCGGAGAAGATCTGCAAAACATTCCCCTGCACCCCTTGATCCAGCCCGTCCGCGCCGTCGACGTCATCTTCGCTGTCGACTCGTCGGCCGACACCGCTCACAACTTCCCCAACGGCACCGCTCTACGCGCCTCCTACGATCGCAGTCTTAACACCATCGGGAATGGGACCAAGTTCCCCGCTGTCCCTGATGCCGAGACCTTCATCAACCTCGGACTAAACCAGAAGCCGACCTTCTTCGGCTGCGACACCTCCAACTTCACGACCAACGGCGACAAGGACGTCACCATCCCGCCGCTCATCGTGTACATGCCGCTCGCGCCTTACACGGCCTACAGCAATGCCTCGACCTTCAACCCGACGTACTCAGACGAGGAGCGCAACGCGTTCATCGAGAACGGCTTCAACGTCGCGACCATGGGCAACGGTACCGTCGACGCGCAGTGGCCCGCGTGCGCCGCGTGCGCCGTTCTCAGCCGCAGCCTGGAACGCACCGGGACCGCGGTGCCCGACACGTGTCGCTCGTGCTTCCAGCGGTACTGCTGGAACGGCACCACTGATTCGACCCCCGTTTCTAACTACGATCCCCAGCCTATCATTGGGGTAGCGACGACTGATAGCGCCGCTGTCAGTATCAAGGCTGGCGGTCTCGCCTGGGCGGTAATTGGCGTGGCTGTGTTAGCTCTGATGTTGTAGTTTTCGTGTTGCATGTAAATAAGTAGATAGATAGGTGAGTGGGTTGGATGAATGTTGTATACCCTCATATGTACATAGTATAGCGTCTCTTGATTATTCGATGAGTTTTTTCTTCATTTCACGATCAGTCTTACTGAATTGCTGTTTCGACATGCATAAGTGCCTCTTATGGCGTGGTGATACTCACCTTTTATTGTTATTACATTCTTTGTCCTTACATTTACATTGAGAAAGGTGTAACATGGTGAGTCGTGGCGTGGATAAGGGGCAGTTCGCTGTTCTCGTTCGGTGTAGAAAGAGTAGGGGGAAGAGTAAGAATAAGAGTTGATGGATGCCCGAGATGTTGGCAAGCCTGGTTGTAAGTGGGATGTTTCTGCGTTTTGAAGCTTTATGGTTTTTCGGGTTTTTGTACGGAAGCCTACGCGCTGACGGGAGGTCACCCATGCGGGGCCCCGCGAACTACATGATCTTTCGTGTAGGCATGTGTAGAGTGGGTGGCGCTACGGGGAAAAGATTTGATCGATTTGATCGGAAGCCGAATTGCAGGATGTCTCCGGATGAAGCTATTCAGAGACAGAGACATACGGCTAAACCTTCTCATGAAGGAGGTTTAGGTCTACAGGACTCCTGTATATAGAGATTAGTTAGCCCTCCAAGGGACAGAGGGCCCTTTGGATGGCTGAGGGTCATCGCGCTCATAGAATATCATTCTCATATTGGGTCGTCCTGCAAGTCCTGTATTGAGCCCTTGTGATACGGGTTGTGTGTAGATTATTATTGAATTGTTACGCGCTTTGTTAGTCCACTGGCTAGATAGTTGGTTGGCAATTCTCAAGTCTTCATGTCCGTTTAACTCATGTATTACCGCGGTATGGGTATACCTATATGTAGGAGAGGAAATTCCCTGCTGAATTATTAAGCATATAATATGAATCAAGCTGTATCTTAAAACGCCGATTAGGTCGACATCAAATATCTTTACTTCTTACATAATCAAATATGTAAGCAGGATTTGCGCTGCTGGTCGATATAAGATCTCTGTGGTCGCAACGGTAGAGCAAAGGTGGAAATGTGAATGAGATATGTTTAGATACAGTAGCTCTTAAAAACTCATGTTAAACAACATTTAAGAGCGAGAATGCCCTTGGGAAAGAAAGTACAATCTACACCCCAGTTGATCACGAAAAAGAAAGACTGTCCAGAAGATAAGCCTTCGGATGTAATGTGCTTTTCGTAAGCACCGCGACATGACTGGTTGACTGTATTATTTCCTTGAGTTTGAGCTGTCGTGGTCCCTGTAATGACGTTCTAACTCGTCTACAGAGGAATGAGTCGAGTTGTCTTATTTGTGATCAGGGTTATTTTCATAGTTGTGGGGGAGTGAGTTGCTGTAAAAGTGCTCGTGAGAAATTCAACCTTGCAAGTAGCTTGGTAGAATCATGTGAGTGTTTAGACCTCGACATAAAGTGGCCGGGACATTTTTGGAGCGAGTTATGTACATTGTACATTGCATTATAAGCGCCATATTAGGCAGGCCTAGCCACTAGTGGCTGAGCTACCAACCCCCATCCTTAGCCTCACTTTCATCACATGCCCGCTTCACTTCACTCCGGGTAGGTACCTTATCCATATAGGTGCGTATATACTTAAATATGTAGGTATGCATGTAGGTACGCAGTATTCATCCCGAGTCAAGCCGAGGCGCCCCCAAACATCCAACCACGGAGCTTCCCGACGTGGTCTCGGTAACTGGGGGTCAGAAAACCGCAAAGGGGTAATGGTAATGGTAAGCACGTACAAGGTAGTGTAAATAAGGAGGAAGTACATTAAAGGGAGCGACTTTGTGATAGGTACGGTCGACACGATATCGAATATCGAATATGCGGGCTTGCTGATATGCATTGCAGGACCGGCAGGCAGGCAGGCAGAGCTGGCTGGCAGAGCAGGGAATATTTGGGAGAAAAAGGAGGGACATGGGGTATTAGTTGATCGATTCGATTCGATCGCATCGCCGGATTGAGGAGAAGGGGGGGAAGAGAGGGGATTACACTATTTGGTACGTACGTACGTACCCATCGAGGCGGTGATAGAAAAACTAGTCACTTCTACCTACACTACTTATACTACCACCAGCACTACTAAAATAACCACTTTCTAAAGTTATTTAGACTTACTTAGACTGTTTAATAGCCTGTATATTAACCTTTGCCCTTAATTATATCAAGTTCTAGCTTTAAAAAGCTTTTAAAAACTGGTTATTTTGGTAGTATTAATGGTGTTAGTAATATAGTTGGTAAGAAGGGTTAAGTGTGGGTAGAGGTGACTAGTTTTTCTATCACCGCCTCGCTCATCTACCTGCCTAGCTAAGTACCTACCTATCTCTCTACCGAGAAAACAATTGAAGTCCTAGAAAAGTTCTGAGTAACTAGGATAGACCGTGGATTGTGGACGGATATTGGCGGATATTAGCGGATATTGTCCCTCTGTTCTCTTTTCTATAGGACCAGTACATTCCTTCATGGCGATTTCTGGCTTTTTCTTTTTCTTTTTCCTTCAATATCCCTAACCCAGCGAATAGGCATGTTTGTATCAACCTGTGTATCCGCCCGGCCCTAGCGGGAAGTGGGCGAAGAAGTGCAAGAATAGATAGGCTATCTGAGTCTACAAGAGTACTTACTAGTAGATAGGTACTCAGATAGCAGGGGAGCGAGCAAGCAAACAGGGTCGGAACAATCCCGTCCTGGTGGTAGGTGTGTATGTACGTATGTACACAGTATGCACGTCAGATCGGGCGGCGCGTATAACGTATCTTGTCTATTTGTCTGCCTATCTTTCCATCTTTCCGTATGTTTGTTTGTCTATGTGGTTGCTTGTTCTGGTTTGTCTGGAGTGTAATGTTTCCTTGTACTACATCGGTTGATAGTGTGACATTAACTGATTATGCGGAGTTAGGTAAGGGGCGAGGTGAGGTCACATAAAGTAACCTAGTCGGCAACGTGAAAACTGAAGAGAGACATACCTAGGATAGGCGAACAGAAGATCAAAAAGTGATTCGAAGGAGAGAATTAAATCTGGTCGGGAAATAGGAGAAAAGGGTTAGAAAAAGAGGAACCAGCCAACCATTTTGGAGATTCTTCTCCACTCTGAACTGGGGATCGCGTACACCAAGCACATCTTGCGTTATTTATATCTACCTATTTTCGATCGAGATTTCTACACCTACCTGTCTACCTACCTCCCCTTGACCTCCACTGCCTCCCACCTAGGTATGTATGAGGGTGGGAGGACAAGACCGGGGAAAGGGGTAACCGTCACGATTTTCTCACCACTAACCTATAGCTACGTAGCAAAATGCGTATTACGTAGTATGTACAGTATAGATATCAATGTAGTAGGCCGGGAAAGGTAGGGGCTCACGTTGAATGCCGTTAGGCGAGGCCGTACATACATACGCGTACCGTACGCAGTACGCACGTCAGCAATAGTTTTCTTTTCGTACATGTGTACATATGTCTGCCCATACTGCCTATACGTTGTCCATACATACATATACACAATTCACTTCTGGAGATACATGACACGCGGCAGTGATAGTAGCACGGTAAGACTATACTATACTATCACTACTACAACAACTATCACTGCTACCCCAAACTGTTTGTTGTCTTTTCCATGGGAATACTCCATGTTGTTGTATGCAGAGCATGCATACATATGTCCATACGTGCATGGAGCACGACCTGTTTACGTACGTACGTTGGGGCATCCTATACATGTGGATATATGACATGTGTTCTGTGTATATGTGATATGTAAGGCAGAGAGATACGGTGGGTAAGTAAGTAGGTAAAGATAGGTAAGAATAAGGTGAGAAAAAAGCCGCGGTTACCGACCCGGTCGGTCGGTTCGGTCGGGCGGTGAGACTAATCCCCGTTGTTGCATGGAAAGCTACTACGTTGCTGTACTAAGATTTGCATGTTGCCTGTTTTTGGTTGATATTCTTTCTTGGAGTCCACTGCTGCTACATCTGCTGCTTTTCTTCGCCTACTTTCCTCTGCAGAAAATTTTCAGAATTGGAGTATTGTTATTTTTGTTGTTTGTGTTTGTTTTTCCTTAAATCGGCTGACCGAGAACGGAAAACCGCAATCGCGTGGAACATTGGCTTGATCGACAGGAAAGACTTTGCGAGAGGTAGGGGTTTCGTTGCACTTGGGCTGGGAGGCTTCGCGAGAATTGAATTTGGCCGGTTTGTTCGCTGCAAGCTGCGTGCATGTTGGCTGTGACTGCTAGCTGTCTGTCCTTCTTTGTTATCAGTGAATATGGGATTTTTTTCTATGAGGAAAGATCTGTAAGTTCAGTAGTAGTACCAGAGAAAAGAAACACGTTTCGTCGTGAGATATCGAGCAATAAACAATACCAATAACCAGTCTTTTTACCCTCTCCCTTGCATCCCTTTCCGAAGTATTATTCGTCCCCGGGTTAACGACTAGACAATGCAAAAGAGCAGAAAGAAATGCAGCGAAATGTCATCCATTATAAGCGAGTCGTAAACATATTCTAGCGCAGCACGGATATCGTAGGCGGAGGAGGAAAAAAATTACAATAAAGCCATTCCCATTCTTCAACCCTGCCTTTAGCTCGGCCGATGTGAAACTCGAATATATAAAAAGTAGAGGGTAGTAGATCGTAGCGTCATGAAGGAGTTTAAGTTAGGATGCTTTTTTTTTCCTCCGAGGAAGTCTTTGAGAAATAATAAATGAACATAAAAGGATTAGACGACGTAATAAAGCCAGCAAGTTCCGGAACACCGTCGTTTCATCTAAACGTATAGGGACCGTCAACTTTCACATCTCGAATTCCTTCGGGCATCATCCGAAACCACTCGGCCCAGTTCTCGAGACTGAGCGACTCGTCCGTTAGCCTAATTTGTAGCGTGACTTGTGGGCCTGTGTGGGTGCTATTGTCCGGATTCGAGTGAGGTTTCGGAAGTTGTAGTGGTAGTGGCGATAACGTAATCGAAGGAAGCCGGGCATTGCCCGACGTTTGCATGTGCAGGGGGGCTGGAAACACCGTCGTCGCCCCCTTTTCCGGATGCCTGTCGAGGATGAGTTTCGGGAGGTTGGAAAGCAGCTTCGAGTGTAATTCAGCTGCTGATAGTGTGTTGGGAAAATGCTGGATAGCCCGAGCGCGAAGCTGTTCCGTCAGTGCCCTGGTAAAGACGCCTCGTTCGAGAAGATGGTAGTAATCTTCTGGTGCCGAAGCTGCTATCAGTTCCAGAACACCTCTTCGACGAACCATTTTCGTTGCCGGGTAGTAGATCGAGTCCATGATGATTAGCGTATCCGAGTTAGCTTCTTCCAGTATATGTTGGATTCCACTCCAGCGAATAGTCTCGCCTTTGTCTCGATTCCGTGAACTAGCCTATCGTCAACAACCGGTTTCAGACCATTTACAACAGAATACCTCCTCACCTCGATAAAACCATCTCCCTATTCTCATCCAGGTAGCTGTATCCATTGTAATACACGATCTTCAGAGTGTCTCTCGTGTCACTCTTGTCGATGAACTCGTTTATAATCCTGGATAGCCATCTCCACGGGTTAGAGTAACCATTTCGTGCAGCTGAAGGGATCTTGATAATCTCAGGCACGTAGTGATAGCACTTTTGGAACACCTCGGCCAGTTCTTCGACAGCACCCGCTATACTCGATTCATGCTCGTCCTGCCAATAGATTAGGAGCGCATAGACGTTAGAATATCGACTCCTATACGGCGTAGAAAGAATCTTAGAAGCTATGCTTTCCAGGTCGTGCTTGACCGAGCCGAGATGCGGTATCGAGTACGGCGATTGAGACGCCGCGAGAGGGCTCGGCATGGATAAATGCCTATCTATCCTGGGGCCAGAGGGAAGAGGTGTCCTATTAATCCGAGTCTCAATAGGAGATGTCCGACCTGGAGTTGTCCGTGGATTAGGGGGAGCCGGGGGCGGATCGACGTCCATTTCCTGCGAACTTTGAGCGTAAGGGGGAGGGGGTGGCCTCATTTGGCTCGGCGCCGGACTGATAGGCCGCCCTGCGAGAGTTGCAAGCTCCTGAAGTGGGCTCGAAGACCGGTACTTTTGCACGGCCTCTTCCCACGACATATTATGATGATTGGGATGGCACTTTCAACGTGAATATCATGTAAGTTGCAAGCCTTGTGCGGTAACAGACAAATCGTCAATTTCATGCTTGATTAAAATCTAGATTACTTACAGCGACTCGGCGTCTACGGCAGTCAGGACATGCGCCAAGCTTGCGGATCAGGGCAGCCTTTTCTCTCTGCGCCGCGGAGAGGGGACCAGTTCGTCGACGGCTTGCTCGACGGTTACTCGAGATCTCGGACCCATCTTTGACGGAGAAGATGGACTGGGACGACTCGACACTGTAGGCTGTAGTGGATGTGTCAGTCGATGTAGCCGTAACGACCGTCGTGTCGGAAGCATTGGTCGACGTGCTGGAAGCCGTATCTTTCCTCATGGGCGGCGAAGACTGACTGACAGAATAATCCGAGTGATTCTCGATCTTCAAGGGCTCGGGGGGTCCAAGGTGGGCGGCGTGTGCCAGGCGAGGCTGCTGGGGAGTCTCGTAAACATGTTGAGATCTATCATCCGTCTTGGTGCTTTTGGGGAACGACTCTGCCAAGGACGGTGCGGGATGCATATCGTTAGGCACTCCTCGTCAGCGTATAATGGCTACCTCATACTGAAAGACTGGCGGCCACGTTGTTTCTCGCCCGGCTGTTCCGTAGAGACTAAACTCAGGTTGCCGACTGAAGCCCAACGCTGGCGACAGTGTGCTCGAGTTGGGCTGTCATACAACAACAACAACACACACGCG
Source organism: Xylaria sp. FL0043 (assembly GCA_022578865.1). NCBI lineage: Eukaryota > Fungi > Ascomycota > Sordariomycetes > Xylariales > Xylariaceae > Xylaria > Xylaria sp. FL0043. Next base: position 207,728 of record MU397293.1, read on the forward strand.
CGGGTCGTTGTAGTGCGTAGATGGCGCGAGTGTCAACCAACGGACGAGTACCGGACAAAAAGACCAAAAAGACGAATAGGAACGGATTGGACGTGTCGTTGGGCAGAAGCTACCTGAAGTAGGTAGGTAAGCTAAGTCGCTAAGGTAGTGCTCTACACGATGTCAAGGCAATCGCGGATATGCAGAAGCGAGTATAGCACTAACCCCCTGCCATGGTCCAGGTAAGGTAGCATGTATTATGTAGGTACGTACGAAGATTCTCGCGTGTTTACTCGACATATAATCCAGAAGGGGCGCGGGTGATATGCAGGTATATATAACTTACATGTACGCAGTATGGGGGATCCGTTCCCAGGAGTATACAGATGGTTTATAGCTGTTGACACACGGTTGCACAAGGAAACCTGGAGCTGCCGTGTTCGAGAACCAAGTAGTATAGATAGTGTAGATAGCTTAGATAGTATAGGAGTGTTATTGTGAGTACCTAGGTACTATTTCAACTGACGGGATGGGGTTGTGACGAGTGTGGATAGAGAATGTTTTAATGACTCCACGGAGCAGTGTGGGTAGGCAGTTTGCAGCGTACAGCAGTAGGCAGAGCAGAAGGGTCTCGCTCGCTATTATTATTCAAGAACGTCAGGGGTTCGTCCGTTTCGCTCATCACTATCACTCCGGTTTCTGTCCCTCTCCCTCTCTTCTTGTTCCCATGTTTTCGTTCTACATCTACCCTAACACTAACGCAACGCTTAACACTTTAACACTAACGGCTAACGACTGACAACCATCGCCACCATCATTACTATTCCTATTACAACGTCACCTTGCGACTGGACTGACTACCTACCTACCGATGCCATCCCCGTCACTACTGTCATATCGTACAGTCAGTGTATGCATATGTAGGTACGTATGAGTATATACGAGATACATCAGGAAGCGAGATCCTACGCTACAAGCTAATAGATAGCCGTAGGTATTTCAAAGTCATGTACCGCGCATGTGGAGATGGCTTCGAGCATGGTACAGCGGCATGTACTTGGTCACGCTGGGCGCCATGTGGTGAAGTCAAGCAAGGTAAGTGAGCATAGGTAAGTGAAAAGAGCCATGACCATGGTCGCGGTCATGATCACGACCAGGACAGCACAAGGACAAGCACGGGATAGGACCCAAGACCCAAGACCCTGAAACGGGAAGAGCTGAAGGGCGCGCAACTCGGGGATCGCGAAGCGCTGCTGCTGCAGAACAGGGACGCCAGGGACATCAGGGACATCATGTACTCAATTGCCTATCACGGCCAAACAAAACTGACGTTCCTCCTGGTCAGTCTCTGCCATAAGCCTATGACAGGCTCGAGGGTAAGGCGGGTCCCCGATCTGAGACCCGACCCGCTTCCTAGATCCCACCCCCCCCTTTATTGGCATTGCATTGGCACTTCTGCGCGCCGCCGCTGCTGCTGCTGCTGCTGCTGCTGCTTGCTGCTGATGACATGCTTTTATTATTAGTATTTGGCTGTGTTGCAACGCTATCAGTCTCGTCGCCGCAACAGCGTTGGGTGTCTCCCCACGGCAAACCAAACTTGGACTAATTCGGACGCAACTTATGCAGCGGGGAAACCTCGCACATGAGTATCGTGAGTCCCAGAAACTAAACTGGTCTAGTCTAAACTCGGCGGCTTGGTATACTCTTGTGAGTGGTACGTATACGTATACCTGCCAGGGTAGGGATGTGTCTAACCACCTTATAAGTCGTTACATAGTCGCTCAGGCTTTTTTTTCGTTCTCGTAACCAGGATCACATGGTCCCTCTACCCAGCTTGCTCTATCTTATACCTTATACTGTACTATATAGGCAGTCTGTGTCCTAAAAGCACGTTTTCGTTTTGTTTTTCTTTAAGAGAAGAACCAGAACCCAGGAGAGTTAAAGCTTCACCGCGAGCGACAAACCTGACACACGCCGAAGCGCACGGTCTCTTGCTTGTCGGCGAAGAGTGCGAGATTGATGATCGAAAATTTTGCACGGAGATGTCTAAGCAATCAATCAATCAATTATTTTATTTTTGCTCGGGCTACGGCGGATGTGACGTTCAAATCCCAGGTATACATCCAATGCTGCTCCGTACGAAACACCAGTGAGCCGCAAGTTACCAATCACAGCCGTCGCCGGCATAATCGACCATGCAGATTGGCCGAGGATGGAGACTTACACACAGCGATACGCCTCTCTGTGCCCGCACCCATTCCGTCGGCCAAGTTCTAGGTCGCGACTACTAGTACTGCAGGCTACTACCAGTACGCGAAGAGAAGGGAGCAAGGACGAAAATAAAACGGTCAAGGGGACAGTGAGGCGGCAGAAACGCGGGGGGACCGACGCACGCGAGCGTCTGCTACGCCATAGACCTAGTGTATGTAACCATTCCCAAGCTGCCCCAGAAATTCGGTATGAGGGACCCTCTCTCCTGTCTTTATTTTTTCTTTTTATTGTTATTCGGTTCTCTTCCTTACTGCAGTAAGTGCCTGCTGGCTGCTGGCTGCTCCTTTCCACCATTCCCTTGCTGTGCCATCACCCGACAGCATTATTCGACCAATAGGGTCGCGTTGAATTTTCCTGCATTTGGATTCGCTGCTTTCGACCAAGGGTTTGGCGAGTAACCGTGGGAGCCAAGGGGGGGAAATTGCCCGTTATTTTTTTTTCTCGTCCGACGTCCACACACACACGCATACATAATACATACATACACACTCACACACGGAGACCTCCCACTCACGACCACCACTCAAGGGCGAGCCCAAGCACGGCAGGCCGATGGTACGCTGTCTCATCATCAGGCTCTCCTTCAGGTCAGCCCCGACTTTGACTAATTCGCTCAACCGGTTGCTGGGTTAATAATGCAGTCTGCCTGTCATCTGATTACACCAGGCCGGGCCTCTCTTGAGACTGATCGTCGAGACAATCAATATAGACCCCGAGCGGGCTTTTGGTTGGTAAACGAAGCTGCTTGTTGTCACTGCACGGTCTGTTGTTCCATCTTCACCTGACATTTCCCGGCGGAAAGGTGCCGAGAGCGTGTGCGCACTCGATGTTATTGCCGCGCTGCTTTACCTTACACTACAGTACATCACAGACACACCATTCATCGTGTCACTCGCTTGAGACTGCCTCGGTGAGTTTAAGTAGGTCCGGAATGTGGAAGTATCTACCTTTGCCTCAGGGCATGTTCATTGGATCCTTCGGTCAGATACGGGGGTGAAAACGCCAATCCCGGCACTCTCCAACTTCTTACCCGAAGATGTTTTTCTTAAAATCTTTCCCCCTGAACTCTAAACACTAACCTCACCTATATATGCTGAGTATGGCGTCTACTTCCACTTCCACTTCTACCTCTACGTCATTTTCTATTTCTCTCCATTCTCAGTATCATATGACGTCGAGTATTCGTAGCTGATCTTTATCCCGTCTTCCTTCCCCTCCTCATCCAGCTATCTCCGATATGCCAGTTTTCTTCCCACGCTATACCGTATACATAGTAGCTTGGTATAGCGTGGGTAGCGCAGGTAGGTAGTATATAATCACGCGCTGCGGTACATTTTTCCTCTATCTACCCCCTCACTCTGTCTATCTAGTCTAAGCTCCAAGCCAGGCGGGGACGGCGGGCTTGAGTTAGATTTGCCGAAATGACACAGCCCATGAGAGCGCGCAACGTAGCGTGCAGCTGAGAGACGAGCCCATACAAATCGGGTCACCCAGTGGTCCGTTTTGCTTCTGGGGCGACCCCTGCCTGCGACCAATCCGGCTCCTTCTGGAAGGTCGGTCGAACGTGAGTGGACGCCGGCTCGCCTCGGCAGCCCTTCACCGAGCACCCGAGCCGCCGTCGTGTTTCTGCATCGCGGAAACGGTACAGTAGGCATGTAGAAAGAGTCGTACAGTATCTCGGTACCATCCTGTCCTTGTCCTGTCCTGCGCTGTCCCGCCGTCCTTTCGTTATTATTACCTATACTGCGTACACCTGATACCATTAATGCACAATACCACCTACCGACCTACCTGTCTACCACCTACCGACCTACCTATCTACCACTTACCTCCCACCACCCCCCACCACCTCTAATCCCGCAAAATCCTGTTCCCGTCAGCCCTGTTCAGTGTAAGGAGAATCATACTCTTTTTGCTAGACGGGATGGGAAGGAAGGAGGGGAGTGGAGGGACGGGAGAGACGATCGATCTTATTCACCCACGCACACCGAGCGGTCTAGATAGATAGCCGATAGGTTGGTAATAATAATAATAATAATAGTAATAATAATAGCAGAGGCAGAATGACATGTGCTAGTCACCTAGTTAGTGAGGTAAAAGCAACGCCGACGACAGCCGAAGCAACTTCGCTTCCGTCATCTTTCGCGACGCACGCAAGGACAGACACTTTCTTTACCCGTATCTCTGTCTACCTACTGCTGCTACTGCTGCTACACTGCTACTGCTACGACGCAAGACACCGAAGTAGCATAGTATAAATGAATTCTTCTTGCTCCCAGCATGGATCTCCCCAGTTTCCATCTGGATTCCCCTTGAAACTTGGTTTTTTATATTGCGGTATACTACCTACTACAGGACCTGCCTAGGTGCATTACCAATGCTCTTCGTCTTCTATGAGACTGGAACCTGGACAATCTCCTTCTGGAACCTACCTAGTAGTCTGGTCCTGTCTACTTACTACAATCAAGTAAACTGACCTAGCCGAACTTAAACCTCCCCACAGCGGGCCGACAGCCCACCACCGCACCACCGGGGTTTGGCATGGATGGGCGGATGGAGGGTTAAGACTTGAGGTCGTGTTCTTCAATATGCTTACATTACGCTACTAAGTATGTCTGTCTCACGGGGATTAATTTACCTCCAGAGAGCATTTTGCACCAATGGCTTCCCTTTAAGCATCCATCTCACTGACATCTCTACGCTACATCAACACAAATTAAGCCCGCCGGCGATCCTCGTCGAAATAGCTAGCTCCACCGGTATACTAGTAGTATAGTCGGGATCCTTTAGCTCCCGGTTCCCCGTTATCCCAGACCTAGGTAGTATAATACAGATGCGTCGAGTTATTGTTATTATTACTCCAGCCAGGGCCAGGATCTTCATTAGAAACCAGGGGAGGAGCTTGCTCGGACTTAGTGTACAGGAGTCGTAGCACGGCGATAATGCAATTTATGAAACAGAAACACCCGAATGCGACCCGGGGCGAATTCACGTGGCTTGCATTAGTCTAGCATAGGACATATAAGTAGGCGAGAGGACTTCGAAACGAGACAGGCAGAAACTAGAAACAGAAATCGAATGAGAAAAGAAAAAAAAAATCAAGGCACAAAAAAGCTCGGACGAACGAATCGCAATATGGTACTCCTTATATCACGATGCATGTTTCCGAGCCACCGTCTTCCAAGGCAAGGAAATGAGCCCCTTCCCCGTCCCCGTTCCGTCCAGCCTACCTAGGTAGGTAGGTAGGTAGGTAAACCGAGAGGGAAGAAAAATGAGAGGGCTACATCCATGCGACCTTAGACCTACATTGCGTGTAGCCAGCCGTATGCACGTGCGGTATGATGTCGCGTAGGAAGGGTATACTACAGAAGGTAAAGTATGCGAGGTATGAAAGTAGGTAGGTAGGTCAGTTAGTCTGAAGAAAATCCCGCGCCTCGGTGTGAGGCTCGTGTGACCTTGACTTACATCACATACATTACATACATACTTACCCGTGCTTGTAATGCGGCGCGGGGCCTTTCCCGTCGACAAGCAGGCGAGCAGGCAGGAAAAGAGGACAACAACCCAAGCCAACCCCAGCTTAACCTGGGTCCAGGTTATTGCTCGTGCGTGCGCCTTAACATACCTATATTATAACCTACCTTGTTAGATAATCAATCTCGTCCTTTTGCCCCGGCTAAGTAAGTACGACATGCTTACGTCAACCGCCTGCCTGGGCAAAATATCCCCGCGAGCGCGTGCGCTTAGACATAGTATACCTACTTAAGGTAGTAATTAAGGTGTGTGATAATTAATACTTAATACAAGTGCGTAATATTAGCTCCCCCAAAACTGTCACATACCTTATCCACATTTAAACCCTCGCGAAAGGATTCCATGGCCCGTTTTATACTCTAGGCTTCCTTGATATCAATCTGTTTATGTCAGATCTCTTTCGGAACGAGACACTGCGTGACTTGTTTTTAATATCGGGTCCCCGATGCATGATAAGATCTGCCTACTTACCTAGGTAGCTCTGCTTTGCGTCTTTCTATGGCAGAGCTTAGGTAACATTTCTATCTAATGTGTCTCAAGTTTACGCGTGATAAACTTGTGCTGGTTGTTCGTGGGCTAGGTACGTTTAGTGAAGCTGTGAATATTTTCCAATTCAGCCTGGCAGAGAGACATGAGTCACACGGTGAATAGAATTCTATGAATTTGAGAGCTGATAAAGTCTAAGCTTACGAAGAATAGCCAAGCAGAGTGAACATTCAAAGTTTGTTCACAGGCCTCTCGAGTACGGATCTGTCCTGCTCTTTAGCCTACGTCTCGCGCCCTGTGATTGAGATGTACACACATCTAATCAATCACCCTCGTATTGACCTCCCCAATCCAATAGTTCATGGTATGGCTCTTAGTTTAATCTTGGGGCCCAGGGAAAGACTGAAACCGTCCAATTGCCAAGTAAGACCAGTGGTTCATATGCATCATCATCATCATCTGGTGGCATCCCACCGTGTAAACACCCGTCCACCTTGTCCCATAATGCCCATTGCGATATCCGTTTCTTGTCCCAGAAGAGATAGGCTATTTCCCCCAGTGCAGTCTCCTCTTCAAAAAACAGCTCTGGTAGCATTGTGTTGAGATGGCAACGCGCCCAAATCACAGCCGGGCCAATATCTCTATCATATGGGTGATATGAGCGTTGTAAGAGAACGAGTCTCTCCCCAAGAAAATCAACCCATGGGGGCGACGTTCCGCCAATATTAATCATCGCATCTTCTGCGTCCTCGAAATCAACATATCTGCTGCGTAGGCCGTCCAGGAATAGCCGGTTGCGAACTTCAGGCGAAGTGGAACGAAGGACATGTTGCGTAAACACAAACCCTCGTGACGCCTATTATTTGGTAAGTAAAGCTATCTCTAAACGGCTCTCGTCGCAATGTTCTTTCACATACACAAATACAAGGCCATAACAGTCTCTGGCGTGCAATGTTTTCGTGGTCAGGGAGCGCGACGCCTACTTCCTCGGCGCTGTCGCACAAATCTACTCAGCTAACAAGTTAACAAACTCTCTTGTTGTGGCCGCTCTTTCACGATGTAGTAGATGGGGCCAGAAGAGTTTACTGTACCATAATATATCTTGAGGAGGCGGTGGTAGACACCCCTCATCTGCTGCCGCTCCCATGGAGGGTGTTGACGAAGGACCTTACAAGCCCGAGACGCTTGGAAATTAACAGAGCAGTTGCCGTCGCCCGCACATAGTTTGAAGAACAATTCCAGACGATAAAAGGCAGAGAAGAAACGGACATGCTCTGCCTCAGACAGTTTCCGTTCTTGAGGTAGACTCCCGAGCCTCGCCATCTTTGCAATAGCCGCATTCACATATTTATCCACGAAACCTTCAATTAGATCGTGAAAAAAGCCGATCCACATTAGACCTTTCATGCCGATGGGCTTCTCCGTGATTAAGGGATGTTTCAGGCGGTTCGAGAAATGATTGGGAAAATAAATTGTCTGCGCATACTATAGGCCAACCTTTAGTCCGTCGTCAACGCCGTAGGACTTGTCAGACGCTTCCATGTGGGCTACGGCCAGTGGTAACAGATGCGGATGAATTTGGCGTTGAATGATCTTTTCAGGGATGCCTGGGAGCGCCTCAAGGACATTCTTGAAGCAACTGTGAGTGAGCAGCACGGGAGGAAGGTCCATAATGTTGTCGAGCTGCTCGAGAATGCTCGCGACCATTTCTACCGGAAGGTTTATGAATGATAGTGCCATTGCAGACCGAGGTCAAAATGATATCATACGAAATGGATGACTTAAAATATGAGATTACTTTCCCAGAGGGAATAACTGGAAGATGTTGTTGTCGATGGTGTTGGATAATGCTAGTCGCAGCAGCATCTTAGCTATGAAATGAGAACTTAATTATTAAAGGAGGACTTCCCAGGGCATGACCGAACCTGCCTTGTTTCTAATTATCGAAACGTTATCTGGCCAAGTACTATGTACACGTAGCCATGTGAGGCAGAAAGTGCTTGCAACCTCTCCATGGGGAAGTAGGAAGGAGTGACAGAGAAGGGGTATTCTCAACACCTTAGCATTTAAACGAAACTTATTATACCAGCTCAGTAGCCATATGTCGTTATGGCTTTCAGATATGAAGAACTACTAGCACCTAATGAGGGAAAATATAAGCTGCATATTTAAGATAAAACTATTACCAATAAATCTTCATGTAGTCTAGGTTCATCTATCATCATCCCAAGAGAGTTGAGAAAGAAGCATAGACGTCGAGTTGCAGCATTAAGAAAATGTGATGCCAAACAAGCAATAGTGTATGACTTTCTTTCTCTATCCTTCTCGATTTGAATTCTTTCAAGTGCATTCGAGAGTTCGAGCAGCTAAAAAATATACTATTGGCTAGAGATAACCTTATTGATATGTAGGTATACTGTCACATGTGCGATCATGAGACTTACCGAGACCTTGACGTGGGTTCACAGCTTATCAGTAAATTGAGAAGGACTCATTACGGAGTGGGTTTCGCAAATGGAAAAACACTTCATATCAATTGAAGCTGTGTTGAAACCTATTTGGTAGATTACGGTGACATTTTGTGCACGCTGTTTATCATCACATTAGATGTTCTATAGAGTCAAGCTGACTCTTGTCCTCGAAGCATATCGCTACCATTACAGACAGAGCTGAGCGGTGAACCCTGCCTTTGCTGTAGGCTGTAACGTGGCTAAAGAAGATCTGACGAGACGTACCTATCACAGTAGATTATGAGATTAATTAGAAGGAGGAGGATAAGAGACGTCTAATGTTGCATCATGATCTTACATCAGCTGTATGGGAATAATTAGTAGTACCTACATACCTAGTCTGGAGAGTGAAAGTGTACCTGCCGGGTAGCTTAAGTATGTAGGTACTTAGGTAAGTAACATGGCCGTTGTCAGTACCCTAGGTACCTAATTCTACGCAGTAGGGACGGATCCACTATAGCTACAGGGGGCTTAGCCAGAACCTCGGGACAGTGCTAGATGGTTTGCGCTACCGGTAATCAGGTAGTCTAGGGTAAGTATCTACCCGTTAAGTGACCTAGTGCCCAGGTGGTGGGCACCTGGGCAGGCTACACTGTTAGTTATCCGGTATCTGCATCCAATCAGCCGGTACCACTTGCATTCTGTGAACTGCAATGTGCATGAGAGAGGATGGCAATTCTTCAATGCTCTAACCCTTAGTCGGAAATTCTGCCTGGCATAGGTAGATGCCTGGATTCCCTCCCCAGCCATGTTACTCATCTTCCCGACCCGTCCTCCACATTTCCCCACCATCGTGTGAGTAACACGTCGTTGATCGATGCGCAGCCGGGCAAGGCAACAACAAGGCAGACTAGTCGGCGAACCGCCAGAAACAAACAAACAAACAGACTCACACAGCCAACAGAGCCAGAGCCAGAGCCAGAACCAAGAACCGGAACCAGAACCATGACAACGGTCTATACCTACTTAGGTAATCTAGCATGGGCGCTTATCATGCTGCTGCAGCACGCAGCCTTTCAATGGATTCGCGATCCGCGAGCCCACGATAAGCCACAGTCCTGGTGCCTAGTCTCGATTTGCGTGAAGGGAGTGAGGGAGCAGAGAGGACAAGGGGGCCTTGTCCCTTGTTGCTCTGCGGCTGGCTCCCTCAGGTAGGTTTGTAGAGTCTGTAGGCAGAGCTGACGCCGTGGTTGATTGGATTGGAGCACAAACTAAGGTACGCTAAGGTGGACAAGATCTGACTGACTGACTGACAGATAGACAATGGACTGGACAATGCACACAATGCACACAATGGTAGCATGCCTATGCCTGCCTGCCTAAGAACAGAAGCCCTCTATTTATTGTCTCTGTTGTGCCTGCCCAACTGTGATCCGAGTGGCTGCTGACATCCAGAAGCCGCCAGAGTTGGTACCTGCAGCTTGTTTATAAGATCCCTTCATGACCCGTCCTCTAGACAACCAAAGTTCCACCAACTTCTACTTCTGCCAACTGCTCCTTTTACTTCTACTTCTACTTCTACTACATCTACTACTATTTACTTAACCTGCCTACATGCAACTCGCAAGTAACATTAAATCACTTAATATTCGTACCAACCGGAGCAGCCAATTGCTATTCATCAGCGCACTCTTACTTCCCACTATCTGATTTCTTACACGGGCCTCACCTTACACCTCGACTTCTCTATTTCCTCTATTATCTCTACGCAAAGCCAAAGCGAGGCTCCCTTTACAATGCCTCCTCCTTCTATGCCTGTCAGACAGAATCGTCACATGCCCATACACAGGAGCAACCCTCCCCCTCCCCCTCCAGGTAGTCGTCGTAAGACAGACACCTGCGAGCACTGTCGGCATACAAAGCTCGAACGCTCGCCGAAAGAGGAAGGCAAGACGGGAGGCAAGACGGAAGGCAAGAAACAAGAAGCGGGGAGCTCGACGGTGTCGGACACTGATGATGAATCCGCCGCAGGAGAGGCCTCGTCCGAGACCTCGGTCTCCGAGGGAGACGGCGTCATGAAATGCGAGATCAAGCACCTTGACAGCCGGTATGACGACAAGGACGAGAAGTATTACGAGGAGCGCAAAGCAGAGGTCACCAAGCCTCAGCAGAAGGACTGGTGGCGGCTCTTCGCTTTCTGCCTCGTTCGCCAGTTTAGCCCTTTCGACGAATTGGAACAGACGCGGCTCTTCGTCAATCCCCAGCCTTTGCGTCAGCTTCTCAAGGATGTGATTGGGAATTATTGGTCTGACCCAATAAATGTGAACGATGTGCAGATTGCGGCGCCTTACTATCCGCTCTTCTACCATCGTGCGCGGCTGGCGGAGGTCGGCCGCGAGCGGTTCAAGGAAGATCAAGAGAGCATGTCTCAGCTGAACCTGCTACTGGAGTGGGTCCATACGCACTTCAAGCCTGCTATTGAGGCTTACGATGCGTGCGTCACTGGTGAGGTGAAGGCCATTCCCTACGACTACCTCTGGACGCTGTTCGCGCCCACGACCATCGCTCATTCCAAAGTATTAGAGCAACACCGCGCTTTCAGAGTCTTCAGTAGCTGGTACGATGCTGGCGAGGTTCCCGGTTACAACATTGTTGCTTATTACACGGACTACGACGGCGAGAAATTGGGCGAGCGCAAGATAGAGCTTTTCATTCCCAAGTATCCGGGGAACCGCGATCTCCAGAGCCTCGATACGCGGCCCCTCGACCTGCACGAGGAAGCCGAGGAAGTCCGTGAGTACCTACTCGCGCGTGGCAGGAAATTCGAGAGCTATGTCGGACAGCATTTCGAGAAATACGACGGAATTGCCGTCAAAAGAACAGACCGGGGTTATGCGCGTATCAACGTGCAGGGTCGTATCGTAAGTGTTGTTTTTGCCAAGAGGTTGCGACGCCAACCAGAACGATGTAGTAGTTTTATTTATTCATGTGAGGAGCTAACGAGAATTTGACCAGATGATTGACTGCAAGACTTATCACCGCCTCGATGCTAATGACAGTTTCCGGGTTAAAGACTTAGCAGGCGAAGCTGCGAAGCGGGAAAAGGCACGTCGCAAAGCAGCTGGTAAGGCGCACTTTGCAACGGATCAGCCAACGCACGAGAAACTTTCCGACGAGGAAGCGCTTCTGACGAACGCGACGGTACGCGGTTTCTCATTCACGTCTAAGAAGTTCCTCGAGTTTTTTGTCGACAACATCTCACCGAACCAGTGGAACAAGCAGTGTTTCGACGACCTCGTGCTTGATCCCAACACCAAGAAGACGGTCCAGGCACTCGTTTCCATGCATGCCAAGGAGCGTGAAAGCATGGACGATATCGTAGATGGCAAGGGTCAGGGACTCGTTTGCGTGCTACATGGACCTCCCGGCGTAGGAAAGACGTTGACGGCAGAGTGTGTTGCGGAATATGTGCAACGCCCGCTCTACATGGTCTCATCGGGCGACCTGGGTGTTTCGAGTACTACTCTTGATGATTCCCTGACACGCATCATGGACATGACGTCGACCTGGCGTGCGGTGCTACTGATCGATGAGGCAGACGTGTTCCTCGAGCGCCGCTCCCTTCATGATCTACACCGTAACGCGATGGTTTCCGTCTTCCTGCGCGTGCTAGAGTACTATGCCGGGATTCTGTTCCTGACGACGAACCGTGTCAACACCTTCGACGACGCTTTCAAGTCGCGTATCCACATTCCGATCCGCTACACGGACCTCAGTCCAACATCTCGACTGCAGATCTGGCGCAACTTCTGCACACGTGTGCCCGGCGGCGTTGACATCGACGAGGAGGGCCTTCGGACCCTCTCCCAGCACGATCTCAACGGCAGACAGATCAAGAATGTGGTCAAGGCTGCCGAGAGTCTCGCCGCATTTGATGGCGTGCGTCTCGACCTCAAAACTCTGGAGGCTGTCACCAAGATCCAAGCTCGCTTCGAGCAAGATCTCACGAGCGTCGCCGGTATCGACTACACGGCACCAGGATCGGCGCACAAATACGGCGAGACGAAGAACATGTTCTTGTAACTTGTTTTCTCTCTTCCGCCTAATTTCCCCAGAGCTTTCTACTTTCTAGCATTTCGTTAGGAGAACGGATCCGGTTGTTCGGGATCATCTACACCCTTCTCTCTCATTCGTAGTTATTTGGGGTCTAGGAAGGAGAACTCGCTCTATTGCCGTTCATATGATACGATACGACACGACATAGGATGCGGAGCATATTTTGTGGCGTTTTCTCACGATGGTGCTTTTTTTACATGACTCGTCCAGGGTAAATGCTGGCTCATGATATGGGGTTCAATATCAAAGTAGACATAAAGCGCTTCTCGTCTCATTTTATTATGAGTTGTTGAACATGCTATCTAGTATAGGACAGACAGTTACAGAAGATTCATAGCGAGCTTTGCGGAAATATATGAATATTATGAAACCATCGATTGGAATATTGACCAAAGTGATAATTGATTTACTACTGCTCGCTACTTGCTCGCTCCTTTGATTTTTAGTATACAATCTGATCGTCGTTTTTCCCAGCGAGATCACTCACCCAAAGAAACTAACAAGTGCTCATCACGTTGCACTACATATACAGAAGAAAATCGATCACAAATAACTTTGTAGCACACGCCACGCCACTTCAACGCCTCTTCTCCGCCTTATCCTCATTCCTCATTCTTCTTCCTTTTCTCCTCGCCCCTCACCCCATCTCATTCCACAGCTCACAACTCACAACTCACATCGGTACACCTTCACTTCACCCACATCTACCCATATACACAAGTATGTATATGTAAGTATACATAGGCACCACCCTACTCAGGCACAACAACCTCCCCCTCAAACCCAGCACACCGCGCGACACAACGCGCCGCAGCATCCACAAGCCCCTTCCAAACCTCCCAATCCTCATTGTTGCCCTGATTCTCCCGCGGCGCGTAGACAAGCACATACCCCCAGGGCAAGATGCCCCCGACTCCAGAGAGCTTATGCCGCTCCCCCCACCCCTGCCGCACGACCTCGGCCGCGTCGGGAAGGGAGAGACACACGTGCGTGCTGCCCTCGTGGTGCACGTGCGCGATCTCGCCTGGGGCGCCCTTGGGGAGCCATTTTGCGCGCGCTATCTCCACCTTACCCTCGCCCTCCCTCTTACTTTCACCGTCACTCTTACTCTGGCTTTTACCCTGGGGTTGAGATGTGGAAGGGGAAGGAGTAAGAGATGAAGGAGAAAGCCAAAGCGCAGGAAAATTAGGCGATTCCAGCGCGGACGGCTTCACGGCGAAGAGAGCTGGATTAGACGCTGCCAGACGCGCAATGTACGCGTTCATCCGCGACACGGTCGCGCCGTCCGCTCTCTCGGTCGTCTGCCGCTGCGGGACGACGGTTGTTGGGACTACTGGGCGGATGCCGCGGGGGTTGCGGGGTTGAAGTTTACTTATTTTACCTGGGAAAGAGAAGAAGGAGAGTTTGCTGTATTCCCCGTATCGCTCTTCGTCTTTTGCTGAGAGGACTATGCTGGTAGTAGCCGATGAAAAAGATGAAGATGAAGAGGAGGAGGATGAGGAAGATGGGGATTTAGTGGATGGGGATGAAGAGGAGGGTTTGACGGGCTTCTCGTAAGGCGCCGGCACAGCCCTCTCGTCCCGCCGCGCGACGAGGTGCGCGGCGCAATTGATCAGCCAGCCGAACACGGACGCCGGGATCCCGCCCTCACCGAGCGCGAGCCATTCCACGTAGCAGTGGCGGCTGTACGCGAGGAGCGCGACGGTTGCTGTTGCCGCCGTGGTGTAGATCACGCGCTGCGTCGCGGGCGTTGTGCGGAGGGTTTGCGCTGTTGTTTGCAGGATTGTTTGGAGGGCTTCCATTGTTTTTGTTAGGGATGATGGTGGTGATAGTGGTAGTAGTGGTGAAATTAGGGATGATGGCGGTGATGTGTGTTGGTTGTTGAGGTATCTTAAATGGGAATAAGAGGTTCAGGGATAGTCGGATATAGTTATGCGTAAGTGAGCTGATAGCTATTTTGGTAAAGAGTGTATAGGTTGATGAGTGAGAAAGTAAATGAGTCCGTATAAGCTTGCCCGGTGATGTTTGATGAATATGATATTTCTTCAACAAATGTCTTGTGTATAATTCCCTCTATTCATGGGAGCATAGAACGCAATATATATCTATCTATTACACTCACTACTACCATTGAGTAGATCTTCTCCGACGACGATGATCGGATTGGAGCACTTGGGTTAGGTTAGGGTATGGACGAATCCCGTCTCAACAATCGTCTTCGCTCCGAACCGATCCCCGACGTGAACGTTACTTGCTTAATCCACAACTTGAAGGTCTGTCTGTCTATTAGTGCTCGGTAGTCCCGACGGGAACGCAACAGGATGGCAAATCGAGCTTCTACACTACGGTTATAGCGCACGTTAGATCTTATACTACTGGTTAGGTCCCTCTAATGCGTGGATAATACAAGTTTATAAAATGGGGAGTTTCTATATTTGAGTATGGGGAATTGATTATGTATAGGACTTATTATACGCCGTACATGTACTATAGCGAATCCTCCCACATTATAATAGATAGAACGCGTATCCCATCATACGACATAGATACCTCCCAGTCAGTCGACGGCGCGATGTTACAGGACCAACTATACTGCTATAATGCTTTACATACCGCCACAGGGCGCGCAAGCGAAGAACAAGCCAATTGTTGAATATTACTTTTTTAGGTTTTGGAGGAAAGCTGGGAGGAGGAAAGCTGAAAGCTAGACGGTCGACTCGATGAAATGCGGTCCGAGCCGAAACCCGTTCGAACCCCGATACCTCCGACCCCAGTCTCCGATCTACTACGTATGCGTAAGTAGTCTCCTACGTATCATAACCCGTTATTTATCTCTAGACACTTCTTAAAATCACACTCGGTAGGATTACGTATGTAGTTAAACATCTTGATAAATATGTCAATGTCTGTATCCCAACCCTCTCTAATCATGGGCATCACCTGTCCTTGCAAACCAGCATAGATGGCGAATTATATCTCACTGATAGTATCCCTCCGTCTTCCTGACCTCTCCTCCTTAAAGACTCTAGATCATCTAACCTAGTATACTTGGATAAACTGAGAGGCCTATCCTAGGCTCATAAATCACGTGTGCAACAACCGACGTGGTTCGCATGCGAGCACGAGCACATATTCCAGCACCGTGTTCCAAACCAAATCCCCCCATTCTACCGAGATCATTAAAATTAAAAAAAAAAAAAACTATTCCCAGGGAACATAAATTCCGTACCCCATCAAAGCGGTTTCGGGGCAAACCCCAACTGCGTGTCGCCGCCGTGAAACACGACAAATTGCGACTTCAGAAACACGTCGCCGTAGATCGCAAACGGAAACCCGGACGGCACGGCCTGGATCCCTCCGAAGCAAGTCGTGGCGTCCGCGAAGGTGTTCCCGTCGACGGGCGCAAAGTTCATGAACTCGCCCGGTATCACGGCCTGATACGGTCCGATGACGGCCGTGTAGCTCGGCAGCGTCGCCGAGCAAGGGAACACGTAGCCCCCCGCTGTCTGCGCGGCGTCCACGGCGCCGGGGATCTGCGCGTAGTATGCGGCGGCGATGCTGTCCGGCACCAGCATGAGCGTCGTGCCCGTGTCGGCGATGGCCTCGTGCGTCAGCGCGTTCATGACGGGCGACTCGCCCACCTTGTAGCCCTGCGATGTGAACTGCCAGAAGCCTTGGGTCGTGTTGACCGGGGTGTAGGTGATCTGGCCGGTGAATTCGGTGGTGTCTATGAACCCGAAATTGTAATTCCCAGCTGTTATACTGTCAGCAATCTAACTCGATAGTTCCCGGTTTATCCCTTCTTTGGGATTGATAGTCTTACGCTCTGAAGCCCTTAGATTGGCCGTAAATAGTGGAGCGGCAAGATCTCGCATGGCATTATCGAAAAATGTGGGTTGTTGGTTCGGCTTCACTGTGTTCAGCGTGCTAAAAGCCAGGCCGACCAGTCCATCGGTATCAGGACGCTGCGTGAAGGCAAGCGAGACGTTAGTAGCGGACTCGACGGCTTGGTTCTCCACGGTGATCCCTCCGATGGACACGGTATCGAGGTACACATT
The DNA here is from genome assembly GCA_022578865.1 of Xylaria sp. FL0043. NCBI lineage: Eukaryota > Fungi > Ascomycota > Sordariomycetes > Xylariales > Xylariaceae > Xylaria > Xylaria sp. FL0043. Next base: position 224,622 of record MU397293.1, read on the forward strand.
GCCGCCGGAGCTGCTGCCGTCGCCATAACTGATATCCCACGATTCTCCCGTCAGCAGCTGTGCGGTTGAGCTTTGTTGGATGTTGTATCTGGTTTGGCCGCCTAGTTGGTTTTCTGGTGTCTCGGAACTGAACACCCAAAGATCGGAAGAGCCCGTGTCGAAATCTAAATTCAGGGTTTGGGGAGGCGTTCCGATCTGTACGGGACACAGGTATTCCGAATCAAACATCTGAGGTGTAGCAGCGACCTCTCCTACAAGATCAGTAAGTCAATATTATCGCTTCTCTTCCTGTGTCCAGACTATCACCTCACCCTGAGGGCTCGCAGCGGTATCATTCCCAGCACCAGGCTGCTGTAAAAGACCCAGTTCCTCCAAGAGTTGCTCGATGTACGAGAGCAAGTCGTCGGGTATCGGTGCGCCAAACTTGGAATATGCCTTCGCCATGGCCATTGCTCCCCGACCTTTCTGCGCACCAGAGAATTTCTGATTTGGGACCAGGTTGAGCTTGAAGGTCATCCCGCCGAGCGTCTGTATCTCGTATAGAGGATCGAGAACTCCCCTCTTCCCCGTAGGCGCAGCCGAGACCAGGTTCTCAGTGACGAAAGCGGCCGCGACGACGGCGCCATGGTGAAATCTCATGGTGGTGAAAGATGACTACTACAACTACTGAATTATAAGGGAAAGCGCAATGCAAAACATGAAGAAAAGAAAAGAAATAGGACTATCCGGGTGCCCGACGGGGATTAATCTAATATCTGATCTCTATTCTGGAGACAACGTCTTATAAGAGTGAAGGAAGGACACCCAAAACACGACGGTGGCTGTAGATGTATCTCGAACGCGGGGAAGAACGAATCGGCAAAACAAGGTCCGGACACACAAAAAGGAACGACGAAGAATGAAAGATTCGATTGGCTAGGGTGAGAAAGAAGAGGACGATAAACGAGGTCGAAAAGAAAAAGGAATAGAGTAGGTGAAGAGAGCAGGCTAGAAGATGGCGGTCAACGGCCTGGCGGCCTGGGCAAAGCCTTTACATATAGCATCCGGTTTCATAAGTCCCAGGTCTGCAGACATCCGCGCCTCAATGGCGGGTAGGAAAGGCACGGAAGAGTGTGTGTGACCTGCGAGCCTCCTAATTGAGGCGGCTCAAGAGGCCATGGGACCGAAAGTAAAGGTACCTACAAGTTAGTATGGTATAGTCAATGGACTTTGGGTATGCTGGAAGTATGTATGGTAAGGCATCTACATAGGTAGTAGGAGCGGATAACAACATCAGTACTTTAGAGGGAATGTTGTTGTTGTTGTTGCCGGCTGTGTTTGATGGAGGGTTAGGCTGGAGGTCGATCATCAATGCACTTAATGCACTTGCCGTCGTATATATATAGCAGCAGTACGACCTAGCAAAGGTACAAATGTCAAGGTAGTATAAATGATACATTACATAGAGGATATACCTATGTCGGAGTGTACCAGTAACAGCGATACCTCAAACAAGACCTGTAACAATACTTGACCTTGCTCGTGCTAAGTACTTACCTACAGTACCTGGCAGTGATCATGCGATTTTGCTTGTCGATACAGAATAGCGGAAACCAATTGAGCGGAAATAAATGCAGCAATAGGCATAGTCGCGGCAGACAGTTCGAGCTGAGTCCGAGGCATATCGATTTCGCTGAATTGGTTGGTCGTAAGAAGGAGAAATGGGAAAAGGGACCCAAGAATTGGGACCTGCAGGTGTTCTATAAATGCGGCCCGGCTCCTATAGCGAGAGGGTTCAGGGTTGGTTGGTTGGTGCGGAATGAACCATGGCCTGTGCATTGCCTCAACTGCAACCCTGCAAGGGACCAAGTTCAAGCGCTTCGCAAAGCCATCTTAGCCATCTTACATCTTAGCCACAACAACGGAGAACAGAATACCTCTCTCAGTACTATATCTACTACTTCATATACACCTTATATCATATAAGAGCTCTATCCATACAAGGCTCACTTTGAGTCTTATTATACTCAAGCGATCTTGTCGAACAATCAACTAATATTTTAATTTGGCCAAGTTCATGCCGAGAAGCTCACAATGCGACATGGGTTGCCGTGAAACCCTATCTGAAGAGCTACCAGTTTCACCAAATGTACATAGTCCCACCCCTCCGTTACCGCAGTCTAGCTTGGTAAATTCTAGCATATGTGTTGAATGGATAGTCGGGCATGTAAAATCAGTCGATGGAACGTGGAGATTTTCGAGATGCGTACAATGCTACTAGGTATTATGGCTTCCTGTTAGGTCTTGGGGATATGCAACTCACCTCACGCGCTGTCCTCACGAGCTAACCCTCGCTGCAAGCCACACACCAACGGGCAACATATCACAAAATATTCCACGTCATTAAACATGATTTATTCACAAGGACAGTAGAGCTATTTTGTATTACATACTGAGTCCCCCACTCTCTCCCATATGGAGAGATATTGGGGGAATACAGATACCTGTATCGCAGTGGTCCTGTATCCCCGCAGTCTCCGGCCCTGACTCTTTACCTCTCCTGTCTTGACCCCAGCCCAGACCCAAAAGTGTACAGCAAAGCAGACAGAAAAGGAGGAGTGCACCGCATCACCCAATGATATACATCAGTGCAGACCATCTATTTTCTTTGACCCGTAGAACGCCGTCCCGTTTGAAGCAATTATTATGTCTCGCAGTATCCTCAACCCAATCATCTCCTAGGAATGTTGGTGCGAGTGATCGTGATCGTGATCATGCTCATGCTCGTGGTTATGAGTCGACGAATGACTAGACCGTCGGCTCGAGCCAGCCTTGGACGTTGTTCCATTCGGCAATGTGCAGCAACCCTGGTCCACGCAGTCATCCACGCAGTCGAGCAAACACCCGTCGCTTGGCTCGAGTTTGCTTGGATTCTGCGTCGGCGATTGCTGACCGTCCATCGACACAGCTCCCTCCTCTACGTGGTTGCAATCCTCGACCAGGCAAAACTCCGGCTGGATCGTTGCGCTATGGATTCCATAAGCATGGAGGCATTTCCGTGCCTGCTTGGCAAGCTTCATGTACTTCGCTCCGCCCTCGTCAGTTATAGGAAAAGCAATCTGCACGTGCAATGAAGCCACCACCTTGGTATCGGAAAGCTGCCAGATGTGCACGTGATGACAGCTAATGACGCCAGGCAACCCTTGGATATCATCCCTGATGTCTTCGAGGTCGAGGTGATCCGGTGTCGCTTGGAGGAGCACCTTGGACGTTGCCTTGGTGAGGGGAATGGCCGATTTCAGGATGATGAGAGTGATGAACAAGGAAACGGCCGGGTCAGCATAGAATCGTCCAGGCCAGTCGGTCAACCAAATGACAAGCGCGGTGGCAATGACACCAACGTTGCCAAGCGCGTCGCCTAAAACATGGAGAACCATGGCGTTCATACCCATGTCGGCGTGGTTATGACCGTGGCTCTTCCTTGACTTGGACTTCGGTCTGGTGTGGTGATGGTCATCGTGAACCCCAGAATCACTCCTCCTGTGCCAGCGGAGTTGGCGGCCATGCTGACTCTTAGATACAGCGCCCGTATCCTTCCCGTTGCCCTTTCCTACTAGTGGCGTAGTTTCATCCGCAGCCGGTTCGTCACGAATAGCGGTCTCCACGGTAGCGTTGTCCTCCAGCGAACTCTCGTCGGTGTCGTTGTCACCATGGCTCGATCTGTCGATGATATCTTGCCTGAAACTGGCAGGGTGGATATTGAGCTCATCGATGCTCGCAAAGCGGCTGCGCTTAAGGCTGCTGGCGCGTCGACGTTCCCAATTCCCAGAGGGGAAGTTTCGGTGGTTATCAGAGTTGCCTGACACTTCAGATCCGTAACCCGAAGACTGGTTCCTAGCTACAACTACTTCAGGCAGGATATCGTATGCAGGGCCATTCTCGTCTTCGGCCGGATTTGCAGCCCGTCCTTCCTCAGCAGCCGCCACGTCGTCGTGCTGGTGGATGTGCTCATGGCCGTGATCGGCATCGTGTGCATGGCTATGCCCGTGTCCGTGATCGTGTCCGTGACCGCCCAAGACCACAAAGCCGACAAGATTAGACGCAAGGCCAAAACAGCCGACGATGAGGATCAACTTCGGATTCGAGACCTCCTGAGGCTCTATAAACCGAGTCAATGCCTCGAGTATGATGGAAATGCAAAGGGCAATCAGGAACACGGCGTTGAAAAAGGCACCCAAGATCTCGGCGCGCACCCAGCCGTAGGAGAATCTGTTTGTCGTGGCGCGCTTGACGACGGTCACAGCCCAGAGACCAATAATCAGTGAGATGATGTCGTTCAGCATGTGGAAGGCATCGGCCATCAACGCGAGGGAGTGAACCATAAAGCCCGATATCAGCTCGATCAGAAAGAAGGTTATGTCGATAGCCAGCATGATGCTGATGCGGGTGGTTTTGGACCACGCCATCTTGATAGTTGTCGCAATGTATCCGGTCGGCAGGAGGAGTCGAAGGCGAGCGAAGGTGGTTCGTTCTCAGTCGAGAGGATGACGTCGCTGGCTGTCGAGAGATAGGGCGAAGCAGGGAACCCGGACGAGAGCGGAAATCAGAACGGACGGAGAAGATTCGCTCAAAGGACGGCGCACGCGCGTATCTACAAAGACAAAAGAGTCAAGTGGATGAAGTCGGAGAGGCTGGCGATGGGCAAGGTAGGTATCGTAGATATCGTAGCAACAGGAACCGGACCGCGCGAAGCTACGGATACCTACCTACCTCGGTACCAAGATAGCAAAGGAAAAGCGAACGGGTCGCTGTCTGTGCGCGTTTGTCTGTTTGAAGACTTAGATATCTTTCTGTTATGGACACCAATGATTCCAACGGGCGCTAGGCCTTGAAACAGTAGAAACTAGATGAGACGAAAAAAAATCCCCAGGCCGAATCAGGGAGACGTAGCGGCAACGGGGCTAAGGGCGGCGGCGGCGGCGAAAGGCGATGACAAACTAACAAGCCGAACGCCCGGCGCAGTTTTTCGGAGAGAGGGGATCGAGATTATAACGGTCGTGTGGGGCACTCTTGTATCATATCATGATTATTTTATACATTAGTTAGTTTGTTGAACTGGAAGAAAATAAAATATCTGGGCCAATTGAATGAGCAAAGAGAGACAAAGAAGGCTGTGGCTGAGAACAGAAACCATGTGATGTATCTAGGTGCATAGGATGTAGGTAGATGGATTGTTGGTGACTGGGATGGTGGCTGCGGCAGGCAATGTCCAAGTTGCTGTTGTGGTTGCGGTAGGTAGTTGACCTTTACCTCTGCACCAGGTAGTGGTCGCTACTGCCTGTCATAGAGGTACCTTTAGTGCAGAGGTGCGTATGTAGGTAGTGTAGTACATACATGCAGTTGGTCTTGAATCAATATTGTGGAGATAGCGAAGTGAAGAAGCAACGAGATCAGCAGACGCTGACATGAGGCGAAATTACCTCACCATCTCGACCACTTCATTCAGAATACAAAATCCTTATGTCATCCCATGGCGTTTCCGTTTACTGCCCGCTGGAGGTAATGGTGCCTGTGCTTGTAAAGGTGCATGAGAAACTGGTCAGGAAGCCCTATCATTGGTCCATACGTCTGCATACCTAATGCATGTAACTCACAGTGACTGACGTAAGCTATGTGAGCTCTGCTAGTAGGTGCTAGTGCTTTATGTTGGCTCGGCCCTTCGTTAGCCCTATGCAGATGAGGCATCTAGTGCAACTAAAGTACTTCTAGATAAGTACCTTTCCAGAGAATCAGTATAAGTCCCTATATAGATAGGTATGAAAAACAGGTAGTGTTTAGGACATTACCGGCTTTCTCAGCCAGCCTTTTTCAGCTTTTAGTTTTATCATCACGGTTTCGGTGTCATGGCTTAAATAGTTTGACAGGTTTAAGCAGCGAGACGACCTTGTACGGCCAGGATAAGCAGACAGTATATTGTGTAAGACATACTGTACGGCATAATACCCGAGCAAATGATCAATTGTTCCCGTCAGGAATGTCGCTTAACACAACTAGGACTAGCGGAAAAACGTATTACCTATGTCGCTCTCGGCAAGCAAATGCTATGTGTAAGCGCAAAGATGGGAGGCAGGTTAATCATTGAACTCAGCAGCCTGGACCGTAGGAACTGAGTCCAGACCCCAAGCCAACTGCAGCTAACGAGCATGCAGTAGAACATCACACCGCAAAGGGAAAAGAGCTGTCAGGCTGGCCACTCAAGAGTAAGCAGGCATGAAGCCGGCAATGAGTTCTAGATGTGAATCGAGACGAGGATGCGTCCTCTCTTTGATAAAACATATGAGAGCTGACAGAGCAGCAGAGGCTAGTCCCACGGCCGGCAGCCGGTTATAACAGTCACTCTAACCAACGACACAAAACCCGCTGCAAGATATAGTGTATACCTTAGCGCCCCGGGGGGGTAATACGTAAGCCTTGCTGCAAGGTTCACCAAAGTGGTAAGTCTTTCTGCAACTACTATAAAAGCCAATATTCTGTTGCCTTTTGGTAATTATCGCTATAAGGCTTTTATATATGTATGCCTTATTAAATTAGTATGCTTTATTATTTATATATAGTTTATCTTTCGAAATGGTTACTAGGTTAAAAAGCATACTAGAATTTTAACCATTATTACAGCGGTTAGCCTATCGTCGCTGACCTAATAACGCTTCCGTACGTATATACGCTTTCGTAAGGCCACTAGTTATACCAGCGTATATAGCGAAGGCTATAGAGTCTTCCGTTAAAGTCTTGGACTGCGAAGCGATTCTGCTGCTTTTTAAGCCTCTGCGACGTACGGAGGTGGTGGTGGTAAAGGTGGTGGTGGTAGTGGTGGATTGACTGCAGCGATAATCCTTGTATGTGGGCTGCATGGCTAATTCTGTATGGCTACCTACCTACCTAGCCTACCTAGCCTATATGGCTATAGCAAGCCTTTCGAGACGCGGAAAGAATTCGCAATACAGAAAGGTTTTCCTTTTGTATGGCATGTCCATATAAATACTATATTCACCTGTCGACATGGTTACCAAATAGACATGGTGGCGTTCTTGTAAATCTCCTGCTATTGTCTTCGCTTGTAATGCTTTCGAAGTGCTGCAATAGTTGCTGTAACCCTTACGTAGACCCCCCCCGGGGGGGCTAAGGTAGTAGAGGATAGAGGAGAGAGAGAGAGAGAGGAAGTCCCATTGCCAAGACACGGCACGGGAAGGCAAGAACATGGTGCAGCAGCACACCGGGAGCCCGATCGTCGGATTCGCTACCTGCCTAAGGTGGTGTAGATACACTGCGGTCGAGCCCTTGCAGAATCCACTATCCATTTAACTATTTCATAAGCCGACATTTTTAACGACTACACCATCTTTGCTAGCGAGCAGACAGTCGACATGCTGCTGAATAGATCGACATACATCGTCGCTTCTTCGCTTCTTCGCTTCTGACCGCTGCTCACCACGGCCAGGCCAAGGCCATGCCATGCCATGCGAGAAGGAAGTAAGTCGGCCAGACAGACCACCATGTCGAGGCGACTCTGACCGTCGGATAGACGTGCCTGCGCGCCATGTCGGCAACAACATGCCACTTTCGAAGACCCCGCCCTGTATAGAGTGCCTGCTATTACCAGGCATACCTGGAATGCAGGTGCAGGGTTCCGGTCTGCGCTACTGTACGGTACGGTAGTCTAGTGTACGCGTACTGCAGTATGTAATCACGAATTACATGGACATGGACCTGGTGTGGGAGGTGGGAGGAATGGCTTGCTTTGGGTCGCTACTCCTACACAATGAGCTGCATGAACAGTAATGCGAGCTTGGTGGTACAGGAGTTTCCTGTCTTAGACGTCCAACGTGTCTACTATACCCAACTACCCAGCGATTGCGGCGTCGTATCACAGGGTACACTGCAGAGTCCAGCACTCACAGTACGAGAAAGCCAAAGCAAAGACTGCAGAATGGTAATCAAGGATCGTCCCAGACGCTCTCTAGACGCACCTGGCAGCCGCCATTTAACTGCTATTCACAGGAGTTGTAATGCGATGACTCAGTCCCTTTATATAGGAGAATCGATAATATTAATGGATTAAGGGACGAAGCCTTAGACGAGTATGGTACAAGCCACTCCCAACAACAGCGTTACAGAGCAATTTAGACCACGCTGCTGAGAGAAGGATATTCGCCCATCTCGTTCCTGACAAGCCTAGCCCAGCCGCTCTCTCAATAGCCCAGCCCAGCCATCACCCATCCGCCAAACTAGACACTCTCAGTCACCATCCACGGGATACTCTCAAGCCCACGCTTCCCAATCCTCGGCCGCTTCTTAATCTCAGCCTCAGGGACCCCGCTCTCGAGCTTCTGAATGAGCTCCTCGGGGTCGAAATCAACCCCAATCGGGTTCTCCGCGAACTCGGGCCCGCTCATGAACGCATTGGCCTCCTCGATGGTATCGAAGTTGTCCACCTGCGTCTCGATGCGGTTGCCGTCCGGGTCGGCGTAGTACAGCGACGTCGTGGGGCCGTGGTTCGTGCACCACACGGGCAGGATCCCGGCTTCCTTGCGCTGCTTGTACGCCGTCAGCAGGTCCGCCACGCTGTCGTAGGTGAAGGCGACGTGGTCGAGACCCGCGGCGCTCGGGGATTTGGCGGTCACGCCTGGGAATTGCAGGAGGGCGATGCGGTGGTGCTCGTAGTCGTAGGTGAGGAAGGCCACGTGCTCTTGCTCGTAGCTCGCGTGCGCGCCGAGGAACGTCTTGTAGAAGGCGGACATGGTCTGGAGGTTGGGCGTCTTGAGGACTATGTGCGCCATGTGCTTGGGGGAGAGGACTTTGGTTGCGTTGTCGGAGTTGGCTGCCATTTTGAAGTTTTGAGGCTTTTGATAGACAATGTAAGATATAGATATGCTATAGAGACTAGGTAGTTGTATGTTGACGATGAGAGGAGTTGGCGAGGAGGTGCTTATTTATGCCTTGAGACAACACCGTAGCACTCAGCCTGGCCCCCGTCCATCTATATATATATATATAGATTTCCCAGCCTTACGTCCTCACGTTTTCAGCAAGAATTACCAATCCAATACACCATCTGCACCATGGTTTTCATGTCATCCTTTGATTAGCTAGCCTCGTTTTCACCAACACTTGTTGCGAAAGGCGCTGGTAGCTTAGGTAATTGGCGCGCGCTTCGGATTCGCGTGATCTGCGGCGACAGTTAGGTCCGCAGAATAGACTATCCCGTCCCCGCGATCTTATCCACAATGACGACAGGTCAGCTGCCGTACGCTATGAAGACCGACGGAAAGACTGCAGGCACAATTCTTGGCATTACCCTTCACGAACTCAGAACGCGGGCCTTTCATAAGCCGGGCGGATAGCGCTCACGTGAGTTCATCACGGTAGTAGAAGTTGATTCCTTCAAGGGGACAACTTTCCCGTCTTGGACAATTCTGATCAATCGTAGAAACTCGCATTCACAACCCCCTCTTTCTCGTAAGTCCGTTCAATTCCCTTGGTCGGCACTGCGGTGCTTCAACGAACGCCGAAACGCAATGCAACAGCATGCATGTCATTATCAGCAGGCCAAGAACGTACCAGATTGTGACTACATAAAAGACGTGAGCGCTCCTGATAGTTGGGGGCTGATAGTTGGGGGCTGATAGTTGGGGTAACTGAGGAACTATTGGCCCCGAAAAGCGTACCCAAAGAAAGGAATACGCGTAAAGCTGCGCATCACCGTCACGATATTTCAATCGAAGTTGGGGTAGCATGTGGCTTTTTATAGCCATCCTATCCAGCGTCGTGGTTGGTTCTCATCGTCTTATTGTAAATACTCCGATGAAGGCCATGGCAGGTGGGTATCCGTGACCGACCATACCGGATCCGAGTATTACTATCACGGAACTCCGTCCCGTTTTTTTTCGGGGCATCAGGTGAGCTCCGGCCTCAATGTAGAAGTTGCACATGCGGATGGTTGCCGTTTAAAGCTTTCTAACCAAAAACCGTTGTGCATACAGTAATAACTTTATGCTTGCATCATTGCCTGCCACAACCGTGATTACTGTTGGCATCCGCAAGGACAGTCCTAATCGGTTAAGTTGAACAAAAGGCACACAAAATATCACGATGCCGTCCAGTGCGCTTGGGGCTGATTTACATCTCTTATTGATGCCAAGGAGTTCGACGCCTTTGCTGAGAATTGGAACATTCTCCCACACGGAGAAATTAGCTCAGGCGGCATGTGTCTCATGCACGCCAAGACGGTGTTGGCTTCAGACGTTTGTCGTCAAGCCGGTGCTGGAAGCAACTTTGAAAACCGGTGAACGGTTCACTCTGCTTCCCGTCGCGATTGACTCGAGGGATACTGTGATTTCTTCGATGGAGAAGACATAGTCGTCGGCCCAACTAAATCGTTGTTGGCCGAGGCATGCACTACAAAGGGCCTAAAGGATACGGTGCGTCAAAAGCCCAGCCGATGCCTATCCCTGTCATCGGAGTGTTGAATTACAGCTTGCATGCATGCATGCAGTGATAGGCTCCGGGGATATACTCCGAGGTGATGTAACGTCCCTAAGGCTAATCGTGCCACGCCCCACCTTTAGCTGTTTCGCTACCGCTCACCAACTAAAGTTGGTGCTGACCACTCAATTAGCCATATCACTCAATTAGCCATTTCGACTCCCTATATAAATTGTATACAAACCTAGTTTTCTTCTTTTCTCTTTTTCTCAGCCACTTTTAAACTAAACAGTTTAAAATTTTAAATATAGCTTTATTATATAATACTTTAAATATATAAAAATATAAAAAAATATATTTACTAGTTAACTTTTAAAATAACAATTTTTTTTAAAAAATTATATATATAAAATTTAATATATTTAAAACTAGCCGGAAAAATTATTTTTTTATATTTATATATATATAATATTTTATATAATAAAGCTATATTTAAAATTTTAAACCGAACAGTTAAAAAGTGGTCGAAAAAAATAAAAAAGAAAAAAAGATTTTTTAGTAGTAAAAAAAAAATTGTTATCGATTAAAAATCTTTTTTAAACGCGATTTACTCGGCTAAAAAAAATCGGAAAAATAAAAAAAAAACAAGTTTTATATAGCTAAGCTTATATATTTTCTATGATTTTAATTTGAAAATATTAAAACGTCGGCGCGTATGTTTTTTTATTGGATTTAGTTGGAAAGTGTGAAAAAACTGGCTATTTGAGTGATATGGCTAATTGAGTGGTCAGCACCAACTTTAGTTGGTGAGCGGAAGCGGAACCAACTAAAGGTGGGGCGTGGCACGATTAGCAGTTCGTGATTTCAACGTCAGCTCGCAATTTGGATATTCCAGATTTTCCATATCAGTATGCTCTTTTTCATCATCGTAAAATCTTAAACATGCCTCACATGGTTAATTATCACGAACAAAATCGAAGAGCGTTAGGCATTCGATGACTGAGGACAGCTATCAGTCTTATGCCCAACCGAAGATGTGAGATGGTACTCCTGGTTCTCTTATCAGAACACAGGATTGATATTAGATCGTCGGTTAAGCAGTCCGGCTGTAGTCTCCCAATGGGGCTTCGGAGCTGGTCTTTCTCGCCACTTCACCAGTAAGCTCCAAATCGTATCAATATGTGCGCCATAAGAGCTAGAATATCCATGTAGCATGGCGGCAATCGGCAATCATCAAGATCCTTACTGACGGCTTCCGATAACGTTCTCTAAGCATCGGTACATGCCCAGCCGGACTGTATGTAGGTATCTAAGCCGCCTTAAGTACCATGCCTGGACCGTTAGGGCTTGAACTAGGGCTTTATGCTGGAATATAGATTGCACTTCATGGCATCGTCGCACTGCATATGCTGATCCTTTCCAGCCCGACGGGATGCACGGTCGTTGACGAGATGCTAGCTCAGATTTCACGAAACTCAGTAAGGCTGGACTCGTTAAATATGAGCATCAACAATATGGTACCAATCATATGTATCCATATGAATGGAGGGCGAATCTGGTGCTTGATGATCTGCAGCTCTAACGAGCTCCATGCCCTATCCGATGGACATGCAGTAGTTCAACCGCAGTTTCATGTTCCATAACTGCAGATATATAGCTTTCCAGAACCGTGCTGCAGTATCTCATAGATGCTTTCGTTCTGAGCTAGTACGCTAGTTCATGGAAAGACTATTCGCCGCCTACTCGGTTAGTCAAGCATCGTACTACCGTACCTCATCGAAGATAAACTGTAGTGAACGCATGCATGCATAATTAACTCATGCACTGTAACGACGATGGCTTCAACGGTGGCCCGGGTGAGACGTAGCGGGGCTTCATCGTCCACGATAGAGGACTGGCGCGGGTAATGGCCGTGGATGTAAGTGATTGTACACCGCATCACTTGAGTAGGCTACAGGAGAACGTTGTCGATCAGGCTGAGCCAATGACTACTATTGGCGGAGCTGGGACGAGATCAGAATGGTGGCGAGTGAGCAAAGATGTTGCAAAATGTCGAGATAAAGAATGACATAGTGTGCATATAGATAGATCGGTACCTAGATATCCAGACGAGCGCCTGCCTATGTAGGTGTCCCAGGCAAGCCAGGTGGATAGAGAAGTCGCAGGAGGCTTGAAACGTCAAGGTGCTATCTACTGTGCGGGATATCTTACACTGTGTTTATAGATGTGTCCTGACTTCCTGACTTCCCTAAACGAGAACTTGTTACCCAATCAGAGACTCGTCGGCCCGCACTCCCGATCACCTAAAGGACTTTCAGCTGACTTGGCACTAAGCTTGCGCTACATAGCAGGCGAAGCCGTTTCTAAACCAAACGGGATCCGTCCATTCGGTTTCTCGTCCCACTTCACGAACGCTTCCTCCTATCCGTAATCCGTACCGGCCCGGACACGGCTCATCACAGATTCTCACATGACATTATTACCCAGATTGATTCCTGATGACTCGCGGTCCACGGTATATGAATATTTGTTGAACTACTGTATCCAGCGTCGAGATGTGATGTGCCTCCCTTCGTTGATTAGGAGTGATAGGGGATGTCTTGGATCTGCTGTCAGCCGATGGCTGACGATAACCTCCCAGAGAGCGTAAGTCTTCGGGCGTACTACTACGTATACTAGTTGCACGACAGGAAACCCGCAGTTTTCGGCCCATTCGGAAGATTCGCCTATCTCCAGCACGTTATGCAGGGATTCCACGCAGCCCACGGTTGGGTAACCTGGGCCCGGTATTGCTACGTTTCAGTAGTACTACACATATCCTCTCTCTGTCCTGTCCGGAACTTGCCATAGACTTGCCAGGAACTCGGGTATCCTTGACGCTAGGTACGATGCACCTACACGTACACTACTGTAGGTACTCTATCGACGGTAGAGCGCGTCGTAGTGGGCGACACATCGTCATCGCTGGGGATATCTAACCTCAATGGGGAAGCCGTTTTACCACACAAACTTTATGGGCATGGCTCGGTTATTCAAGATGTAAGCTTTATTTCTTTACTATCGTTCGGACCTCAAAGCCCCGTCTCCTAGATCTTCCTATTATGCTAACACGTTGCATCCCCAGATCTCAGTTTCCAGGGGCAAAAGCAGAGCAAGCAGGCTTGCTTATACTAGCTGCTCACAGCGTAGAAACGCCTAGTCGTGGTTCAACTCAGATAAGTGTATAACTCAGCTTCTATAACGCATTCTCCGTATCCTCAGCCTAATGAATGCTCTACGTTTGCCGAAGCAAAACCCCCACTCCATGTGCGTACATGAAGGCGGGCATATATCCCAGGACCAGAGTCAACCTCCCGGTCCGTCATAGCCGTGGGTGTTACTTGGCATGGGTGGTAATATATATCTCTTATCAGCTTCATAATGTTCGCCTTCCCTGCGTGCCTGGCTTGCAGCCGCGCAGTGTCTTGCCCACTCTCCTCCACCCTACGGTGTCTTTTCGGCCATCTCTACTCTCACGAGTCGTCAAGGGCAGATCGTCATTGAGACTAGCTTCTCTAAGTCAGCCTCACATGAGCGGTGAAGTATCCTTAGGAGATAAGTTCATCGTTTCTGCAACCCCAACCTCGCCTGGTACTGTACCACCCAGAAGTTTTCAGCACGCCATCCAGACTCTACAAGTACTTACAACACAGTCTTGGAGATTTGGGCCTGCAGCTGGTTGCGTCTCGGGTTATACTCTAGCGGAGCCATTGCCATGCTTGGCAATATCCGCAAATTCACCGGATTCTTTGGTTATATAGTGGTCATATGTTTCTCGTTCCCTATACTCATCAAATATCATCTCGGTATTACAACTCCTCGTTCACATGTCAAATTTCTTCGCTTCAACCTTCCTATAAGTGACACGATCCAGTCTGCCTTCATTTCATTCCTTTCTAGCTTTGCCATCCCAGCCAAGGTGTGTTATCAGCATAGCAAGACACACTATAGTCTTGATTTCTTGGTAAAACTCTACGAAGACTTTGTCCATGACCATGGACCCCCTTGAGGACCAACAATATGAAGGAGTAGATCCTCTCGCCTCGCCATCTGATACCAGTGGATCGAACGGAACACCAGATACCGAGTATTCGCCTCCAGAGAGCCCATTCCCTAAACAACCCTTCTTCCATGATAGCCGATTAGCAGCAAGGAAGAAGCTAGCCTCTCTAACCGTCGAAGAGAAGGTATGTATAATGAGCAAAGTCAGTGTCATAAACTAAGCGTACTATAGGTGTCTCTTCTTACAGCTGCAGACTTCTGGAGGACGAAAGCCATCCCTGAGAAAGGCATACCAGCAATCAAAACCAGTGATGGACCGAACGGTGCTCGCGGTGGTATTTTCGTGGGAGGCACAAAGGCTAGTTGAACTGAACCGTCATCATCATTAGCGCTACTGACCGTGTTGAAAACAGGCCGCCCTATTCCCATGTGGAATATCCTTGGCAGCAACCTGGAATAAAGACCTGCTCTACCAGGTTGGCCAACATCTTGCTGGCGAAGTTCAAGCAAGATCAGCCCAGGTTCTCCTTGCCCCAACTGTCTGCATGCATCGTCATCCACTAGGTGGCAGGAATTTTGAGTCATTCTCAGAAGACCCTTTGCTCACCGGAAAGTTGGCGTCTCAGTACATTAAGGGGCTTCAATCTAAAGGAGTTGCTGCTACAATCAAACGTCCGTCCGCTTATTCCAGCCAAACGAGATGGAATCTAGTTTAACACATTTACAGACTTCGTTACAAACGAACAAGAGACACATCGCCTGACTATCGACTCATTAGTAATGGAGCGGCCGTTGAGAGAGTTGTATCTGCGTCCTTTCGAGATTGCCGTACGAGAAGCAAATCCATGGGCTGTCATGACATCATACAATCTTATCAATGGCCTTCACGCCGACATGAATACTCACACGCTGAAGGATATTTTGAGAGGGGAGTGGGGCTATGACGGGTAAGCTTTAAGCCAGTATACGAAGTTTAGAATTAACCGCCTTGGTTAGAACGGTGATGTCGGATTGGGGAGGCGTCAACTCAACAGTAGAATCAATCAAGGCCGGATGCGACATCGAATTTCCATATTCATCGAAATGGCGCTTCGATAAAGTCCTGAAGGCCATCGAGAGCGGAGAGCTCACTCTAAAGGACATCAATACGGCTGCAGAGAACGTTCTAACACTCGTCGAGCGGACGAAGGGAGACGACATGTCAGCTGAAGAGCCGGAAAGGGAAGACGATAGAGCGGACACCCGTTTTCTTATCCGCTCAGCTGGCGCTGAAGGCCTGACTTTGTTGAAAAATGAAGGCGGAATTCTACCTATTAACCCTACGACAGCCAAGATTGCTGTTATCGGGCCAAATGCCAATAGGGCAATTGCAGGTGGAGGTGGCAGTGCCAGTCTCAACCCATACTATAACACACTTCCTTTGGCTAGCATCAAGCAAGCCGCACACGGGGACGTGATATATGCCAAAGGATGTCACATTCACAAATGGCTGCCGGTGGCATCGCCATTCTGTACCGATAAGTCGGGCAAACCTGGTGTGACCTTAGAATGGTTCAGCGGAGACAAGTTCCGCGGTGATGTCGTTGTTACGCAGCGCAGAACTAACTCAGATCTCTTCCTCTGGGACTCCGCACCGCTGGATCAACTTGGACCAGAATGGTCAGCAATCGCAACGACATACCTCAGACCTACTTCCTCGGGGAAGCACACCATCAGTTTCATGAGCGTCGGCCCCGGCAAGCTTTATATCGACGGGGATCTCGCCCTCGACCTTTGGAACTGGACCGAGGAAGGCGAGGCGATGTTCGATGGCTCCATCGATTATATGGTAGATGTCGACATGACTGCCGGGAAGCTTGTCGAATTACGAGTAGAGATGACAAATGAGCTTCGACCTATTTCCAAGCAAAAGGAGTTCAACATGACACATAAGTATGGTGGGTGTCGCATCGGGTTCAAGGAAGAAGACCAAATCGACTACCTCCAAGAAGCTGTGGATGCCGCCAGACAAGCCGATGTCGCGGTTGTTATCGTCGGTCTTGATGCGGAGTGGGAGTCGGAAGGATACGATCGACAGACAATGGACTTACCTTCGGACGGAAGCCAAGATAGACTGGTCCGGGCCGTCCTTGAAGCTAATCCCCGCACGGTTGTCGTTAATCAATCTGGCTCTCCGGTGACTATGCCTTGGGCAGACGAGGTTCCTGCTATTCTTCAAGCGTGGTATCAAGGCCAAGAAGCTGGCAATGCTCTAGCTGATGTTCTGTTTGGTCTTCGCAATCCAAGCGGCAAGCTTCCGGTAATTTTCCCCTTCAAAAACTACTATATATCTCTTAACAGTCTCACTAATCCCAACAGTCGACTTTTCCTCGGAAGCTAGAGGATACACCAGCATACCATAATTGGCCGGGCGAGAACCTCCGAGTACTCTATGGAGAAGGGCTATACGTCGGATACCGGCACTACGACCGCGTCAATGTTGAGCCTCTCTTCCCCTTTGGCCACGGCCTCTCATACACCACATTCGAGTACGGCCGGCCATCTCTCAGCAACAGAGTCCTGACAGCGTCAGCCTCCATCCACCTCGTCATGGCAGTCACCAATACGGGTCGCGTAGCAGGCGCCGAAACAGTGCAGGTATATGTACATGATGAGAAATCGACGTTACCCCGTCCCGAAAAAGAACTCGCCGCCTTCGAAAAAGTCTTCCTCGAGCCGGACGAGACTAAGCATATCACTGTCTCCCTCGACAAGTACGCCGTCGGCTACTATGATCCTGCCAAGTCGGCATGGATCGCTGAGGAGGGCGCCTTTAGGGTGCTTATTGGCGCATCTGCTACGGACATTAGGTCAGACCTTTTTCCCTTTACTCTGGACTCGCGCAATGAACATGAGGATTTGATGCTAACCCGCTTTGCTCTTCAGACAATTCGTCAGATTCGAGGTCAAGGAGTCATTTACTTGGATATTCTAGGAGAATCCCCTCCGATCAAGATTGAGCGACTGCGGTGGAACTGGGCCTTAAGTGCCTGGCTTTATGAGATGGCAGCATATATAATCCCACGAAGAAGGGATATTTTGCCGATCCTTGGGGTTTGCTGTGGCATATAAGCACGCTCCTTTTTCATACCTTTTCTTAATGGGAATCTCTGGTTGCATAGTATTGGCGGGTCAGGATTGGGTTGGCAGATTGTTCTTTTTTGGTTTCGCTTTTCGATCCATATATTGGTTATCTATCTACCCATGGTAGGGAGTGAGAGAGATATCTCGCCCTGGAGGATCTATTCTTGGTAATACTCCTAGCTGACTGAGTAGCTTGTTTTAGCTACCAACATTTAAAGTGCGTTATTTATTTACGACATATTATTTACCATGTTCATTATGCTCTGTCACGTTCTCCCTCTCTACCTGATGCTCTTTTAGAATGTGTCATGTGTAGTACTGTGGACACAGACACTTAGTGAGTGCTATTGTTGTTTTCACGTGGCAAGGCTATCGATCTTTACTCTACTTCAAATATCCACAGCGCTTTTATATACCGACTGCATGGCCCCTTGTGTCACTCGAAACCGGAGGTATAAATGAGCTGAAAATCAGGAAATTGCTCCCAAGTTGCCAGTTCAATTAACTTAAATGCGCATATCTAGGATCGTAGGGTCGGTATTACGTGACAAGGGAGTCTGTGTAACATGTCATTGAGAAAATAAGCAGTTATTTCGAGAAAACTGCGTTGATTTTAATATGAGAATTTTCGTACGCGTTAGTTGAGCACGATTAGCCATACAGCAGCTCATTATTAAGAAGAATCCAGAACGCTTCGTGAATATGAAGGATGAGGCAAAAGCATGCTGTTGGTAAATATCTGAATTATAATACAGCTGGAGAAAGCTTGACTAGGGTTCCAGATACTGTGCATGAGTACCTAAATCAAACTCATTAGGGCGCACGCACTGAATAAATACAGTATCGATATTAACCCTTAGCGCCGCTGATACAGTGTATATACTGTACGTTCTGCCAGCTATCAAATAAGACCCCTAGGCCCAACGTGCCGCCTAGGCCGGTCCAGCTGAGCCCAGCCAGCACATCGCCATCAACCTTAATATATGTATATAATTTCTTGAAGTGCATGAACCATCATCATATAAACTTTTCAATAACAAAACCCTGCAAGTTCTACCAACAAGCACACCCATTTCCGACCAATTCATTACCCGCTATCTCTCGACACAATATTCCGGCTGGAAATACTATACTACATAAAGTGTACATACCACTACGACTCAGGCACGTGGTCACATTAATGGCTGCCCGGCCGGGACGACATGGCGCGGCCATCTTATAGGACCTATGGGTCTTCCGGCTATTCATCTGCCTCGCACGACCCCGGCGCCTCGATCTGGGACGAGATAATGGCCAGCGCGAGGAGTTTCGTGCGGCGGGCATGGGCGTACGGCAACGGGCGCGGGAAGCACACGGCCTGGAACCTCGCTATTAGGGGAGGTCACCAGCTGAGGCGCAACATGGTGCGCCGCCGCCTTCTCAGCTTCCCGCATCTGCTGGTTGGGCTCTGGATCTTCGTCTTGCTCTGGGGCGAGAGGTGGACTTTTGCCAGCAAGGTCAACAGTTGCGACTGGGATCATTGGGAAGACTGGGTAAGTCGGTCCCCTTCCTTCACGGTCGTGTGGTCTTGATATGTCTACCCTGGGAGAGAGGGAGGAAGGAGGAGATTTGGGAGGGGATGACCGTGACGATTATGGTACAGGAGTTGGACTCATGTTAGAATCTTGACTAATGGCTTCTCGACGGCTAGCCTCCAGGCGCGACACCCCATCGGCTTGTATTCGTCGCCGATCCCCAAATCATCGATCCTCACTCGTATCCGGGCCGTCCGTGGCCACTCAACCCCCTTACTATGCGCATCACCGATAATTATATGAGGAGATCCTACATTCAGGTCCAGAAGATACTCCATCCCGACACTGTCATGTTCTTGGGTGATCTATTTGACGGTGGGAGGGAATGGAAGACGGCACATGGAAATTTTGATGACCCGGAATGGGCCAAGGACCATCGGCCCGCTGAGGAAAAGAAGCACTTGAAGCAGTGGAATAAGAAGTACAGGGAGAAATATTGGCTGAAGGAATACGCGAGGTTTGGCAAAATATTCTTCGACAACTGGATTTGGGGAGGTACTACGCCCGGACCGCTCCAACGAGGGCGTAAACTCATTTCGAGCTTACCCGGCAACCATGATCTGGGCTTCGGGGCCGAAGTCAAACTACCGGTGCGGCATCGGTTCAACGCCTATTTTGGGGAGACGAACAGGGTCGATGTCATTGGAAATCACACATTTGTGTCCGTGGACACGGTTTCCTTGAGTGCCGACACGTCCAACATGAAGGACCAAATCGACTTACGTGCTATATACGGCCCGGTAAACGATTTCTTGGGCGAAGTCAAGGCGACGAAACGTCGCGCTGTACAGAAAGAATTGCGATTCTGGAGAGGCGAAGTCCAGGAAGTCAGTCATGAACATAGTGTTGAGGAGCTTGAGGACGCAGACTTCAGCAATTTACCGGCTGTCGATCCGGGAGAGGGTGCCACCGACTTCCCGACCATTCTCCTAACTCATGTCCCCTTATATCGCGAAAGTGGGACGCCATGTGGTCCGATGCGCGAACATTGGCCACCAACTCCACCACCGAAGGGGCAAACCGGCCCCGTGATTCCAGATCACCGAAATGCCATCAGCGTTTCAAGTGGATATCAATACCAGAACGTTCTCAGCGATGAGGACTCCATTAAGCTGATTAAGAGCATCGGCAATGTCATACATGTCTTTTCAGGCGACGACCACGATTACTGTGAAGTCGTCCACTCACCAGAAAAAGAAAACGTTCGCGAGATCACCGTCAAGAGCTTCAGCATGGCAATGGGTGTGCCGACGCCCGGTTTCCAGATGGTCTCGCTGTACAACCCTGTCGACGACCAGGGACAACCACTAACCAGCTCTACGGGACGGACACTACAGACTCATCTCTGCCTCCTCCCCAACCAACTCTCCATGTTCCTCACATATGCTTTCCTAGGAGTTCTGAGCATTCTGGCCCTCGTCGCGAGAGCATTTCTCGTGCCAATCCTCAAGCTACAACCTTTCGCCTTAGACTCGATACGTCACGCTCCGTCAGCTGTGTTACCCGTCTTCAAAGCGAAAACTGACGCTGAGGACGACTACAGCTCTTTTAACCGGGACTCGACGTCATCCTCTGCCACGGCGTCGAATCTCCCTTTAGCTCGGTTCCCATCAACGAGGACGAGAGCACCCGAGCTTTCATCACAGTGGCAAGGCCAGACGAGAAATGGAAGCAGTACTACTACTACTACTACTACGACTTCTTCTTACGGAACATCCATAAAGAAGACCAACAAGAAGACAGGCGGACCAGGCGGGAAATGGGGCTGGGCCCAGAATAAAGGGCCCAGGATCCAGATCCGCAGAGACGACACGTACTTTGACGAGAAGATGGCGTGGCGGCCGGCGTCGTCCATGAGGCAGAGGACTGCGCTGGGCATCGTCGCCACCGAGCTGTGGACTACGTGTTGGAGGACCGCTTGGATGGTGCTTCTGTTTTATGCATGGCTCACTTGGCGTGGGTGAAATTATCTTATCTATCTAGTAGCTATATATTTATATATATGTATAGGGAATGGCGGGCATAACTACTACTACAGCTACATATAATTATCAAAACGAAAAATCAATACCTAGCCTATGGAAGGATATAGGTAGGTGAATAATGGCCATTGGACGGACGGCTGGACGTGGGTTGGCTTGTATTATTATCATATCATTGTTGCTCACCTCGCCTCTTGGGATGGAAAGCTGGGTGAGGTGGGAGGAAGTGAACTCATGTGGATAGATGGATAGATTCAGCATGCATGGATCGGTGTATTTATTATTGCTGCTGTTTAGTAAACTGTTCAAAGTCCTAAATGGGTGTGTGTTTCTGTTGTGGTTTATGTTGTGGCTTTTGGTACCAGGCATTGTTGTATGTGGGTAGATGAATAGGGGCATGATTAGATGTAGGTGAACGGCACGAGATAAGCGGTTTTAGACTACTAGTAGGTGCTTATACGATATGTATGCTTTTCGTTTCTATACGATATAACTCATCTGCGTAGGGATTTGGTTACACTCAGGTGCTCTTACGTACTGTAGGTGTTTATTTACATTTTTTAACTACGGGCAGTTTCTAGTAGAATGGGATATACTTAATGAAATAGCTTTTGTGTGTAATCAGTCGTAATCAGTAACGGAAGCAATAGCTACCTATAGTCTTATCCATTACCTACGGTCTAACTTACACATCCAGATGCCTATCTGACCATGCCTAACTTACTTGGTAGGTACCCGACTACGAGTCTCCTACTCTTTAAGATAGGAAGACCTGAAATAGAGAGAAGCCAGAACCATGCTGCAAGTTCCCTAACTTTCTCGGTTAAACATATCCCGGGACACAATTTCCGGCTACACAAGCAAGTCTGCAAGCAAGCAACCAAGCAAGTGCACAGGTGAGCACAACAAACGGGACACAGGCCAGAAAAGGTAATATTCCAGAAAGAAAAGCACCTGGCCTAGCCGAACCGCCTATCACAGATCATGCGGGCAGCCTTTTTTGTTTGTTCTCTCCGTCCCGGTGTACCACTTCGCTACACCCACGGGAACAGATCGTAGGACAGGACTGGCATCAATCGCGGAGAAATAGCCGAGAAAATGTTTTAAAAAATGGACTGACAGACGGGCGAGTGCATCGCTTACACTGGACTTGCGGGTTTTTGTCCCTTTGAAAGTGAAGGTAGGGGTGGAGGGAGTATGTTATGTTTGCTTAATAGTAGAGAGGAATGTGTATAGGTAGGACTCCAGGTAGCGAGATGTCTCTTCCATGAAGTCAAACTTCAAGTTCCATCTAGTTTTCGCTTTTCCTTCTCATTGCTTAGGAGATCAAGAATTAGAATTTTGCACAACACATGAAGACATATCCTTCAATATTAAATATAAAGTCAACATAAGATAGGAGACGGGGAAAAAGGGGCTGCAGATGAAGGGGGTCTAAGAGGGCAAGATATGCGGCTAAACATCTGATTAAGGAGAAGAGGCATATAATTTCTTACTCAGTCGATATTCTGAATGATCTAAGATAAATAAATAATATGATAGAACTCGAACTCATTGAAATGGCATAATAAAGAGGCGAAACCAAAACCTCACGCATCGCAAACCTGCACGATGTTATTGACCCCTCCCTTCCCCTCTCTTACCAATACGTGCTGCTCAGCCTTTCTTTTACACAAAGAGACTACCATAGTGGGTGAATATACGTGGTGCCGTATTTCGTGTAGTCCAGCTCGCTCGTATAGCATACAATATTTCAAATTGAAGCGTTGTGTTTGACAGGCATGTTTGTAGACTTCGTAGATATCTTAAATACAGCAGTCCGGCCTAGAATTTCGAACCTCGCTGACATCGAGTGATAATACAGCCGCATCAATGCTTCAAACAGTGAATACTAGACTAGAGGCACGTTGTAGAGAGAGATCATCAATGGTAATTATAGGTTGCAGCATTAAAAACCAGATACGCGTGCGCATCATCCAACAAAATATTGCCATAGCACATTGAGTAATGTTCAATCGTTGGTTCTATTCGACTATTGTAATATTGACGATGATAATAACGAGATCATCCATACATCTACCCAGATCATGGTACAGTTATATAAGGTTTCCTCTCAAAGTAGGATGTACAGGTAAGTTTCTAAGACCTGTCGCTTCAACGTAAAAGCCAGCAGTATGGCCATATCAATGGTATAACGCTGTACCGACTCGATAGATAATAAAAACGGCGATGTGGACTGGAACCACAGCGCGGGAGAGGAGCTTCCACCCATAAGCCTCAATATGGCCATGGCCTTGCTGGCCTCTCATTTCCTTTGAACCCGGCCGTCCGACCTAAAAACCTAGCCTGGTATCCTGTGGAATAATGTCCCCGCGCCCTAAACCGTTGTGTCCCGAAACTCCAATGTACTCCGACCCGTCCAACTCCGACGCTGATATAGTGATAAGTGTATTTCGTAAAAAGACAAGACAAATGCCGGATTAAAGTTATATCGGGTAATGACAAGTATGGCTGAAAATATGAATGGTGTGCATATATGTCATTTGTGCAGCTCGCAGGAGATCAAGGGCGGCATCAATAGCTGAAGTCGACATTGCTCAGTCCCAATTCGCGAATTGCTTTATCCTCTTCCGATTCGCTGTTTTCCGCGTGATTTCCCGTCGTTTGTATCGTTTGTATACTCGTATCAGTCGCTGTTGAGCCAGTTCTAGGAGGTTCCAGCTCATGTTCCGCCGGTGGAATACCACTGTCCGCGAATCCCTCGTCACGGAGTTGTTGGAAGCTCCAGCTCGGTTCAAAGCCTGTACTCTTCCACGCGAGATGTACTCGTTCATACATCTCATCAATCTGTTCGAGACTGATCTTGCTAGTTTCAAATACCATACAATATACGAATACAGCCCCCAAAACACAGAAGGCGCCCCAAAGGAAGAAGACCTTGGATCCTAGGGAGGCGTATCCAGTTCCTTCTTCAACTAGATATGGTGTACCGTATGCGATGCCGAAGTTCAGCAACCAATTGGATGCCGTAGAAATGGACATGGACTTCGCTCGCACCTTGAGAGGGTAAATCTCGGACGTGACGACCCAAGTGACGGGGCCCCAGGACGCAGCATAGCAGAAAACGAAAAATGACAGGAAAACGATCAGTAGTTTCGCAACCAATCCTTTCATATCGGAAGCGGCGGTGGAGAAAATGGCAATGACCAATTGACATATGGCCATCCCTATCGAGCCGACGATCAAAAGCTTTCGACGGCCCCAGCTTTCCACCACAAATAAACCAGGAACGGTAGACGCGACGTTGATGACGTTCAAAACGAGTGAAATAGTGAAGGGATTGTTAACTCCGGCGCCGAGAAAGAAAGTGGTTCCATAGTACATAATGAAATTGATGCCTGTGAGTTGTTGAAGCATTTGCAGCCCACAGCCGGTTAAAATTCGACGACCGAGATGCGGCGAACCCGTGAAGACGTCGCGATATGATGCAGTGCCGAGAGCGAGTTCGTATTCGTGATTCGCCTCAATCTCGGCGAGCTCCTCCTGGAGGGCTGGATGCGTAATATCAAGACGTCTTAAGCGGCTGAGCGCGAGGCCAGCGGCGTGTTTATCGCCGCGTTTGATGAGATAGCGCGGTGTTTCTGGCAAGATGAGAAGACCTAGACTCAGGACTACGGCCCAAGTGAGTTGAAGGCCGAAAGGAATGCGATACGCAGCGGCGCCTGGTAGTTTGTAGGTCAATTGGTTAACGATCGATGCGGCCAACAAGCCAACGGTGATGGAAAACTGATATGCGCAAACTAATGTCCCGCGGATCCATTTCGGGGCCATCTCAGACTGATATAGCGGAACGAGAACGGATACGGCGCCGACTCCGACACCCGCGACGAACCTAGAGAGTTCAGGTCAATATAAAAGCTCTCTCCAAGACACGCACCCCAGCCCGGCTTGGACATACCTTCCCGCTAACAGTAAAGGAAGGGCGTTAGCGGTAAGCTGGAAAATGACACCGAGAATGAAGACGCCGATGGAGGCGATGATGGACAATCGACGGCCGATCCAATCGCCAAACGGAGCGGATATTAAGGAGCCAGCAAAAGTGCCGGCGCTGAGGATGGCAACGGTGATGGATGTCTGATCAGGTCGAAGGTCGGGTTCGTGTTGGTCGTTGCGGAAGCCGGTGCTGAATTGATCCCTAAACGATGTCATGGCAAGAATGCCGTTGATCGTGCTATTCCGAGACGAATAAGGCCGTGTCAGCGGTGCACTTTCACTATTACTTGCGCGAGAAAGACGAATGGTGCTTGCTCACCCAGTATCGTATCCGAACAGGACTCCGCCGGTCGCTACGAAGAGGCCGACCATGATGGCCGGCGCAGAGGACCCGGCGACATTGTCAGGTTTCTGCCAGCCCATGGCTATTGCCATGGCGGATGGTGGAGGGACGTCAAGCCAGCGTAATGATTGCGACGGTCGTCTCGAGGGCGGTCGAGGAGAAAGAGGGACGGGGATGGGGTCGTCGAGAGCAAGGTCGAGGTCGAAGTCGAGGTTGAGGTTGGAATTTGCGGGTTCGCATCGACGGGAACAGGGCGAGATGGAGTGAGAGTAGTGTGTGGTGTAGTGTGGGTGTTAGATGGAGAGTGGGTATAATACAACAACGAAGGGAGAGAGCCCGGAGGTCTCGAGTGGTCGGGTGGAGAAAGACGACAGGCAGACTGTAAGTGAGTGAGTGGGTGGCAGCGACAGCACCAGCGACGGCGGAAGAGAAAGGGCGGGAGAGGGAGAAAGCGGGAGACCGCCCAGAAGGGCGACACACACAGGTCAGTCGGTCAGCAATGAGGGTCAAGAGCCAGGATCCCCAGGATCAGCCAGCAGCACCACGCTGCGCTGCTAGTGCAAGGTACCGCACTAATACCTGCCCAGACAGGTAGTGTCGAGCGAGGTAGGCACTGTGGGTACTGTAGGCTTCCACTGCTACTCGTGGTCGAGCGCCTGTAGACAACCCACACTGCACTAACGGCCGGGGTAACCTCCCAGTGCACCGTACAGTAGAGAGTATCGGGAAGTATACTGTAGCATGCCTATTAACTCCTGTACTGGGTGCGCCGAGATTCAAGCCAGGGGTATAAAGTGCAACATGATTGGATGTTGGAAACAAAGGAGGCGCCTTTAAGCGAATGAATCTGAGCAGACTTCCGTCCAAAGCACGTACCGAGCATGTCCCCAAAAATATCTAAGTACGTAGCTCGATAGTTCGTACAATAGGTACGATATCGCGGTGGCAGGAGGCGGGTCTGCTACCTAGGCCTAACAAGTCGATTGCTTCAGTGATAATATAATGTAAGCCATATTATCAATATTCTGTTGTATACACTTTGGCGCTTCAAGAGATATAAGTACAGTATGAACATCTGGAGAGGCAAGAATCTCCTCCAGCGTAGCGTGTACACATCACGCTAGACTACCCTCCCAGCACTTACACTACCTGCCCCCATATGTCCCTGTGCAGAATGTTCCCCCAGCCCAGAGCACTCAGCCGTCATTTCATTGGCTACCAGCAAGACTTCCTGCATTGTCTTGTGTGTGTCAACCATCCATAACGCCTGATTGGGGCTAGCCTCTTCCACTCACGTCTGAGAAAGCCACTTTAAATGCGGGTATTCTTGGTATACCTTGTAGCGTGTATACGCTAGACCTCGTTGGTAGACCTTGTTAGACCTTGGCAGGATTATACTACTGTAGTATGTTGTGATACACCAGAGCTGGCCTGGTGGCTTGGGATTAGACATGCCATTGCAGTAGCAGTATTGCGCAACGCTTCCCTAATTATAGTCTAATGGCTACCGTGTAGGTACTCATCTGCCTCTTCCTCTTCCTTTTCTGTTTCTTCGTCCTTCTTTCTTCTCATTTACGTAGAGATTATAGGTCGCTCGCTACCGGCGCGGTTTATTGCATGAGAAGGAATCTAGCGGAATGAATGCCCAGCCCGAATAACATACCTCTCAGCGTCTACTAGTAGATAGAAAGCGGACTAGCTGCTAGACGGTGAGGCTCTCTTGGCTGTAGATTACTTGGAATTTGACGGGCTAATAAGTCAGTCTAGCGTATGGCAAGTGAGCTACAGAGGTATGCCAACCTGGGTATTAACTTGCTTTTCAGTCACTTGCACAACCGATTGAGGTCCGGATTGCGCCTAACATTTATACTACCCCAGGTAGCTATGGAATCGGCTGTCCCTAATCAAGTCTAGTGTATTACACTAGACAGAGACTCTGCTTCCTACGTACGCTGTAGTGCAACGGTGCGGGCGTTCAGTTTTCGGTGTCCGAGAGATGAGGCCAGGATACAATCGTAATCATAGCATGGGCTTGGTCGATATAACCCTGAGTATAGACCAGTACACTACCTGCGCGTGAGCAAGTCGATGACAGGCTAGGGCTAACCTCGTGGATGAGGAGTGTACCATGTAAGGGTATAAAAAGTGCCTGTGCACGACGTGGGTTATATTAATAGAGGGCCAGAACCATGGGAGAATGGAGCCATGGACGACGATACTTTTAGCATACACGCCTAGCCAGACTTGGTCTTTCTAGCTGCCCTCTGCTATACGTAACGGTTTGACGTTTGGTATCCTCGGCTCTGACGATACCTGGTTTTAGGACTTGTATGTAACACCGCCACGGCAGGCTCTATGACATACGTACACGACATAGCGCTACCCATTTCGAAGGAATAACGAGGGGTCTCCTGCAGTATAAGCGGCAAGCAAAGCAAAGCCGGTCGCTATTATCGGCGTTGTCCCCTTCGATGTCTTGAAAACAGTAGCATGCAGGCTGTATGCATCGTACCCGTAGGGCAGCGCGTGTGCTATGGGGCCCCAAGGCTTCAGACGTTGTCATACAACAGGAAACGTTGCAGACGACGTGCGCAGATGAAATACCTTATCCCGTACAGCATGCATATTGTGGCGGACCACTAGCGAAGTTCAGGACTAAGTAGGGTAAGTAGTCGGCAGGGTACGAAATTCGAACACGACGCCACGGCACGGCGTATACCACCGTTTTGTCTCAGCTAGTGTGTAACACCAGCCCAGCTTCCCGGGGACCTCACTGGCAAGGTCCAATGTATCGTCCAAGACACGCCGTACACTGCATACTGTAGGCACTTTTGAAGCCCGAGGAGCATGGTTGCTTGCAGTCGCAATCTGCCTCCCCGGTAGGATATATGTAGGCTATGGATCTATTGCTCATACTAGTCAGCAGTCATTTCGCCTAAGAACAATGGCTTCTTGGGCCAGATACTTACCTAGTAACTACCAGTAGGCTCGCTAGTTACTGCCGAGTAGTAAAGGTCTGCCATAACACCCGTCCTCAGTCGGTAAAAGCTGCTGTCCACGACCAGACCATAGGAATCCACCATGCCGGGTTTTGAGAAGACCATCTTATACTAAGTACGCTAAATGGCCTTTACCTGCTTATACCAAGTCCAATCGGGAATAGACTTCTGACTAGAGACCGGCGTGAGACCGCGCACGGCAAGTGACCAAATAGTATTCGCGGGGAAACACTAGTATAAATGCTGCTAGTACTTAAGCACACATGCAGGACATCGGCCTGCGTCGGACAGGTGTCAAAGAGAAGGGTGGAAAAGCAAACCCTATATGAACCAGAATAATGGGAAAGGGTTAGAGTGAGAGAAAAATTCGATCCGATATCGTAGTCCTGCGCATCTTCTCGGCCCTGCTCATTAGTACACTAGAGTCACAAGATTGCCTTAAACCTGAAATAAGCGTAAGATAATTCAACATGATAGGTCCTTCAGTCAAAGGATCATGTTTTTTCTCTCCGCCTTCTGCTGCACCGATTATGTATGAATGAATGAGCGAGTCAACTGTGTGATATACTGTAGGAAGGAACCCAATTACTTCTTAGTACTTCACATTACCGAGGAAGCTGCGGCTATTACCTCTTCCACTTCCAAGGTTCTTACCTGCCCAGGTGCACTAGCGAGAGGGGGGGGGTATAGGAGACGATCACCGTGATGGTCACCAGTTCGGTGACGGTTATACAGTTTTTAATAAAATATTTATTTTTGAAGACTATTACGGTGATTATTATATAACCGTAACTGTTTTTTTAGTGCAGCTAATATTTAATTGAAAATTTAGTTAAATTTCTAAGACCGTTATAGGATTTCCGAGATCGTTATAAAATTTCTAAGACCGTTATAGTTACAAAATTTATATATATATATTCCGTTTAGCCCTTAAAACGGAAGAAAACGGTGCTTTTAACGGTATATATAATATTTAAATATAAAATTCTATTAGGAAGCGAAGGCTATGGAATCTTCCGCTAAAGTCTTAAACTGCGAAGCGATTCCGCTATTTTTTTAAGCTTTATAGGTGGTGGTGGTGGTGGTGGTGGTGGATTGACTGCAGCGATTATCCTTGTACGTAGGCTGTATGGCCAAGTCTGTATGGCCAGTTTGTATGTGGGCTGTATGGCTATGTCTGTATGGCTACGTTGGCTACCTAGGTTGGCTGGAGACTATTCTGAAGGCTGGAGACCATTTTGAAGGCCTGAGATTATTTTGGAATGGAGACGGCGTTGCTAGAATGATTGTCAAAAGAGTATTATACTTCTGAGACTATTTTGAACGGCCGTGACCATTACGGTGACCGTCTCCTATACCCCCCCCCTCTCGCTAGTGTGCCATAGCTAAGTACCTACCTACTTACATATTTGTATACTAGTGGCCATAAATGCATATACCTCATACGTTTATTCACATAAACAAAGCCCCAATGTTTTGTAAGGCCATATCACAGAACTCTGCCGTGACCTAACTCAAGCACTTGCTCAATCCACGGATGTACGATATAGTATGCTAGATATAGTTATTTTTCCATTCGTTCCATCATCAACCGTCTCTTCTTTCTGGTCAACCACGATGCCTGAGTGCCCGACAACAATAATAGGTAACACGGCGCCAGGAATCCTAGCTAGGGTCACCGGATCTCCGGTCGGCATTGTAAGCCACACACTGCAAGTAGGTATGCACACCACCAACAACACCACCACCACCCTTCATGAATCACCAACACCCGCTAAGAGCTTGCCAAGTTATTCCGTCGACTAAGGCTTTGCTTGTGACAGACCAGATCTCTCGAAACAGTCTACAGGGAATGCCACACTACCAGCCACGCTGCTCTTCGCAACATGTCGCCCGAAAGGGATCGTCAGCGTTACCGTCGCCTGCCAGACGCCAGACAATACACTACATGTTGTGTGATAACATAAGCAGCATCTGACTTGCGTCTCAGGTTTGACGGCGTTGTCGACGGGCTTGCCGTCCTACTGGTACTCCTCTTACTTAACCTTTGGTATCTCATATGCCACACACTACGACAGCGCCCCCTGGGGAACGCTGCCCCCAATCACTCCCTTTTTCGACCAACCCCCGGTTCGTTCCCCTTCCCATGTTCGTTCTAGCTCCTTACTACTAAGATACTTATTACAAATGTTTTCTCAGCTCATCCTCGCTCATCATGTTCTCACATGTCCCTCTCTACTACTAATACTTGCTACTAATACTTTTGTTCTGGCGCACGGTCAACCAGACTCTCCGACCAAGACGCTATCCAGGGGCCTTAGCAAAAACTGTTGGGTCAGCCGTACATATCTCTGCTGCGTTGTATCAACAATGTGAAGTCAACATCATACGAGACCTGCCACCACAGCAGCAAAGTCGATACCAAGGCATGCAAATCACGCCTAGTGCAGAAACGAGATACTCAAGCCAGCACCTGACAGGCGGTTGCAGACCCCTATGCTGCGTCTTCCATTCGTCATCACTGATTATGTTACCAATTTGTCTCACCATGAAAATGTGTAACGAAGCGATACGGATATTAGTCCACGAGTAAGTACCTTGGCCAGTTTGGTGTACCGCTTCTGTCACACAGAACATCACTCCCACATACGAGCTCATTGTGGTCGTATACGTTCCTTGTTCGTTCACTGGTATCATCCTCTCCTCTCACACCATACTTCGGTAACCGTCGGCATGGTTCGTCTTGTGACAGTAACAAGCATCCAGAAAACTTCCATATGAATGCCTATGAAAGAAAAGCCAGTAAGAGGAGAGTAATGAAGATAATATATATAGTGTGATAAGACTTCCAAGATGCCATAGCCAAGTCATCACCCCCTTGGCAAACATGTTACGCAACCCTGGGTACACCGCGGGTTTTCCAGAATTAGATCGAACGATATCAGAGTAACAAGCCTGTGTCGCACAAGACAGGACTGTACACTACAACCTGCTACGGAGGAGAACGCGTGTCGTAGCAGATAACTCGTGGCTCTTGTGTGATTCTCTTAGAACAGGACCCTCTGCCTGTTTCGTTGCTTACATGGTAATCATCACGCAGGTACGATATCTAACGATATAAATTCATTTTGAATCGATTCTACTGAGGGAACTCGTAGATATATATATAGAGCGATGTGCGTGGAAGACCAGATGCTTGGCTAGTGTGCCTCGCAGACTACACCAACTTGGTAATAGGTACACGCACATTCTATGAGCCCACCCGGGAGATCCTTCAGGATCATTTTGCAAATAGATTAGCAATCGGCTGTTGCCGTGCGGCTGTTCGGTAACACCCGTGCGTTGCCCACCAATATTCCTAATCCTGATCCTGAAGGAGGTATCGCGTAGATAGATAGGTAGGTGGTAATTACCATCGTTAATATGCCCTATCAAGGTAATTCAGACTCACTCAGTAGGTAGGTAGTAAGTAGCCAGGTAAGCGTCGTAGTATGTATGTATGTATACAGAGGCCGCCTCAAATATGGAGAGAGAGACGGACAGCAAGGATGAATTCCTCCTTATCAAGTGACGTACACACCGCAACCCCCTTATCGATCCAACTTACTTCGTGAAAGACAGCGTGCGTGCTACGAGAACACCATGCGCTGCGCAACAGGTTCCTTGAACGACCGACTGAACGGCAGCGCGAGTCCAATCGCTTCGCCTTGGTCGACACATGATTGTCCAGCGTTCACACAAGCCAATGAATGGGTGAAAGATGTCAGGGCTCGTTGTCTGACGCTCTTACGCATGCCAGTAGTAGTAGTATTGTAGAGCGTGAGGGAGGGGACTGTAAATGTAACCAATTATTGCGTGCGTGCTGGCTCGCTCGCTCGGACTGAGAAACGCTCTGATACCAATCCTGTCCGTCACGTGGTGTGCTTTCGGACCAATTACTATCTATAGGTGTCCTGGCCCCCTGGCGAAGCGTTACTTGTACAGCTTAGCATTGTCTTAGAGGTGAGATCGTGGTGTGTGTTGGGCAAGTTTTAGCAACCTTTTCGATTCTTGGAGTGCTCTCACGTCCTGATAGGTAGAACGCCTGCTCGTCGTGGACCCTAGGCTTTATAGGGAGAATTCTGAGCCCTTGACTTGCTGGTGACGAGGGGTTTGTACGCAGAATGTAAGAGTTACGGTTAAGTGATCAGAATGTCAGTATACCGTATACCGTATATCTATC
Organism: Xylaria sp. FL0043; assembly: GCA_022578865.1. NCBI lineage: Eukaryota > Fungi > Ascomycota > Sordariomycetes > Xylariales > Xylariaceae > Xylaria > Xylaria sp. FL0043. The sequence goes on from MU397293.1 coordinate 257,360, forward strand.
TTACCCTGGAGCAACTACCCAAGACTCGTGTCCCTTTCGGACCAGCATTCCTCGAACCCCAGGTATTGCATTGCAGAAAACGAACCTTCATCTTCTCTAGATGCCCATTTCAATCCCATAAAGACGTTTCGTACGAATCTTTTCCCGTTTACTAAATAACATACCTACCTACAAACCTGCCTACGTCGCCACACACACTCCGGGTACAGAAGAAGCAACGATCTGTCCTCCATATCAGCCTCTTGTCTCACCACGCCTCGGCATAGGACCGATCTATCCTTCTTTGATACTACGTAGATGCAGTGGCGATGAGGGAAGGTTGTAAAACATCGTAACGATAGATACGTCTAGTTAAGATCATATACAGGTAGGCGTAATAAATGCCCCTCGATTACCTAGTATGTGTGGCTAGTTATAGCTAGAGGGAACTTGCTCCGGATTGAAGGACAGCTATCATCACAGCGACTCCCGGTAACGAGACCCGAGACATGGGATTAGCGCCCTGTCATTCCATCCACTTGGGTTCGTGGTCTATTGTTACATCTTGTTATAACCTACCTAAGTAGACTTAACTCGTAGAACCCCCGTTCAGGGTTCACGCATGGTGTGTAAGCCTTCGATGTACTTACTTCCCCTTCGTGATATCAGCAGTGCTAAGCCAATCTGATATAATAGATCGTAGTGCTCTCATTCTCATCGCTACTCACCTACCTGAATGACCGTCTTATTGCCTCTACAATGTCTCTTATGTCCTTAGTTCCTTCGGAAATACTTCCGCTAGGATCATAATTCCTACTTTGATCTGATAGCGGCCAGGGAGGCTCGATGAAGAAGACGACTCGAATGATAAATACAATTCCAATTTGAAGGACATTAGCTCCGCTATACCGTAGTCCGTCCCCCTTGACGTAAGAAAGGTGAAAACCTACTGCTAGCGCAGAGGATTCGATCTGATACCTCAAGCTAGACGGCACCTAGTAATAAAGAGGGAGGCCGCATTGCCTACCTTACCCACGTTCGCCAGAGGATATGGGAAGAGAGATGGGGGAGAGGCTTAGGGTCTACAGCATACAAGTCCATCTATTCGGTGTTGATCGTTGTGATAGACACCCAGCAAGCCCAAGCGACCAAATAAAACAGACGGGATTGGAAATGCCTATCTGCTTTATTGCGCCCGTCCATATCTATAAATATATATACACTCAACTCAATTATGCTTTGATGAGCAAGCGCACCAGAAGTAAGGATTGCGTATTATTGGCCATTGGCTTTCATTCATTATAAATAAGACAGTAAGAAGTAGTATTCAACGTTTCTGAGAGGTGAAGTCGTGACGAGATCTCCGCAATGCGTGTATACGTGCATGAAGAGAGACTGAGGCTAGTAGGGTTGAACACTGGGTTGCGAGTGACAAGGGGCTTCTCTTGGAGACTTGGATAGCTCCAAATGTATACATACGCTTTTGAGAAATGAGGCCGAAGTTGTAACTGATTAACTCGTTGTTACTATTATAATCGGGTGCTCGTACAGAGTGGTGTACTCCGAATCAGGGTTTAGGCGTAGTGACCAGATAAACCCGGGACGAATGACTCAAAGAGATGCGTTCGCAATATTGCTCCTAGGTATGGCGTCGACTGGCTTGCCATTAACGGTATTTAAAACGTGAAAAACCGGTAGATATGAACAAAATCGTGACACAGCTTCAAAAATCGAGGAGCCATGAGTGGACATAGAAGCAGACAGACACTCAAGTATCCATGCTACTTCGACGGCATAGGACAGAAGGTCGGAGCCATTCAATGGCATCTATCGCTAATGTATATATATGCTGCGGTATCTACGCGAACGGCTACTCAGGTAACGACACAACTCGAAGGGTTGACATTGCATATACAGCTACGAACTGCCGGATCCGCGTCCATGGCGAAACCAAGTAGCGCCGTCAATGCGATACATTTTCACATAGAAAAGAGAAATGATAAAGTCGCCCTACGAGCATATTATTACATTGCTGTCCTGCTTATTACACAGGGGCCGAATAGCACCTGACAGCTGAGGCCATCATGTATCCGGGTCTACTCCACATGGATGGATGCCCAGTACTGGCTCTCATCTCAGACTTCTCTGGGCCGGGCCTGTGTGAGTAGAATGGCCTATGACAAGATTCAACCCCAGGAATGATGGTAAGAAGTCTTGATTGAACAATAAGCCAGGCACACTGTCAATATATGCCTCTTCTCGAGCTCCGTCTGTCATGACACTTGATACTCTACCATTTATATATCCTCCAAAGCCGTCAAGCTCACAACTCGTACCTGATGAGAAGGGATCCTCTGTCTAACATACTCTATAAAGCATGTTCCGGGAACGAATTAACAGATTACCTATACTCAGAAGAGAGGTTGATTATATTAATTAACTGTCGTGATACACCGGGGCCATAGCCATCCCGAGCACGGGAAGAACCATATAAATATTAGAGTAAAGGTCGTTCCAAGGGCTCGATCTTTAAGACATTAGTTATAATCAGAGAATAGGAATCAATTAACCAGAACTTCCGACTGACCTAAACCCCCTTGTGCTCAAAGGCCCCGTATATCACAGCACATGATCCGGAGCAAAGCCATAAACCCAATCAAAGCGAAAACAAGCAGATGCCAGAATCGGAAACTGCTCTGGTCTTCAGAGTATAATGCTAGCTAGTCGACGCCGCAACAAGTCTCAAAGCTGCTCACCTCACTTGTGAAACCAGATGCTGTGCTGCTCTCTGCGTAGCTATTATTGCCTATCATCACAATACTCCCTGTTGTTGCGTCTGGTATCAAGCACCTCACCTACCCTGTTTGCTCATAGTCTAAATAGCAAGGTGATAACTGCGCAGGGGTACTACTGGAAGCATAGTATACCAAGACGAAATATGTATGGGTTTCATGTCGTTGCGGCTCTCATCGTGAACGTTACCTGACTCACTTGCACAAGATATATTCTTACAGCTACAATCTTGAGAACATATCACATAAATTACAAGCGGGTCGAAATTATCGAGAAGATGCATGGAACTTGGTCGTAATTCAATTGTTTGGTATACATGATGAGAAATGCGATAACTTCATGCTAAATAAAAGACTCTCATCCCGAGATATCAATACAGATCCTTGTGGGGACAATGCACATACGAAGTGCCTCCCAACCTCTACCTACTACCATTTTATGCTCGCTTGCTCCAGTGTGTGTATATAGTGATATGTTCCCCGGTGTCGCATTTGTTTAAGCCAAACGGACGAGCCGCGCGCGTAAGTAGCGCCCCATCGTAAGTCGAGCCCCTGTACCCTTTGGTACTGTATGGCATCTATTCGCCTTTAGATTTCAAGTGTGACTTCCTGGCCCTTGACACGCCCTATTACCTGCTCGGGCGCATACTTAGGGATGACTTCATCGTCGTGCAACATCTCAAACTCCTCGGTAGCATCACGGCCCATGAAGTTCATGATAGCCTGAGGGCCACCTGGATGCTCGTCTAGCCAGTTGGTCAGATCCAGGACGACGCCCTTGACGACAACCCATAAGTCTTCCTTGGTGTTGTGTTTCGCGACCTCATCAAGGGTGTACTCCTTCTCCGGAATCTCGAACTTCTTGGCAGGCTTCGATGGTTTAGCACCTTCAGCTGCCGGCTTAGCGGCCGTTGGCTGACTCGCAGAGGGGGCAGAGGCAGTAGCGCCGTTGGCCCACTCAACGGAAACCTTACCCGGCTGAGAGGGATCAATGTGAAGGGAGATTTGACCCAGGCGTTGGGCAGCGCCAGCAGAACCCGAGAGAGCCTGTTGGAATAGATAGTTGCTTGCAGAGTCACCAGCAACGCGGCCGTAGACAACACATCCGAGCAGCGAAGAGCCTCCGAGTCGGTTGGCACCGTGGACACCACCCGCCAACTCACCACAAGCGAAGAGACCTTCGAAAGGCTGCTTAGACTGGTTCAAGACTTGAGCCTTGTCGTTGATCTCGATACCACCCATGGTGAAGTGAAGTACGGGCTCCATGACAGCAACGTGGAAAGTATCGTTGATGTCGAGGGGCATATTGTGGAAGAACTTCTTGCCCCAGGGGTCCTTTTGTTTGCCCTCCGCAATGGCATTGTAGGTTGTGAAGGTCTTTTGCAGATGGTCGGGCTTGCAACCAATCTCCTTAGCCAGTTCCTGACCGCTCATCTTCTTCATCAGGCCACGACCGGAGTAGTGACGAGTGTGGAAGTCCAAAGTGTTCGAAGCCTTGGAGTTCAGAATCAAGCGGATGGGGAACTTGCCCTTGTCCTTCTCCTTCCACATCATACCAGAGACGTAATCTCTGTGGCCGAGCTCATCGCAAAACCTGTCACCGTCTGCGTTGAGCAATAGACCACCCTCACCACGCAGGGCTTCGGCAGCCAAGAACTTCCACTTTGACCTGGGGTCCTTGGGATCCACCAGGCCCGTGGGGTGAACCTGCACCTTGTCCATGTCAATGCCGTTTCCACCAATAGCCATGACCATCTTCTGGCCATCACCAGTGGCGTGAGAGCCGTTGGTGGTGGCAAGTCCGAATGTATCGGGCCTGTGCTTCTTCAAGAGAGAGGTGTCACCAAAATCGGCAGCATAGCCGCCGGTGGCTAGAACGACGGGGCCGTCGACGCTCGAGGTCTCACCGTTGGTCTCGTACTGTACACCGGTAATCTTATTGCCCTCCTTGTTCAGGCCTGTCACACGGGCCTTCTTAATGATCTGGACTCGTTCGGGTTCGGTCTCGGCGAGCTCCTCTAACCGCTGCATCAGCGCATATGTGATGGCCATACCGGGGAACTTGGCATCGTGGCCTCTGTGCGTCCGGGGCTGGGAATGACCACTGAGATTTCGTCAGCAAGAAAGACGCGCGAGCTAAAATGGGAGAACAGCAGATGCCTGCTTACCCGAGCCGCGAGACCAAAGTCAAATCGAGGTTGAAAACGTCTTGCAGCCACTCGACGGCGGCGGCAGACTTATAAGTGAGAACCTTGATAAGGTCGGGTCTAGCCTTGTCACGGGCTGACTTGAGGGTATCTTCATAAAACTGCTTGACGCTGTCTTGGATTTTGTGGTCGACCTGGGTTCTGGTCAAGGCACCGTTGATACCCGAGGTAGCCTTGGTGGAATTGCCACCGAAGAAGCCTGTAGCGGCGGTGTCAGTCGAGTGCCAAAGTGAGGAGCGCTAGGTGCTCTGCTGTCGGCTTCTTACCTTGCTTGTCAAGAACAACAACGTTGCCACCAGCCAGATAGATAGTGTGAGCGGCGCTTAGGCCAGACACTATAGAAGCAGTGAAGTCAGCGTCATGGTCACAATTGAGTGCCATAAAGGCCATGGGGGATGGGATTGCTTACGGCCGCCACCAACGACAATCACACGAGGTGCCATCTTGCACTGATCACCAGAGAATAACGAGGACGGTTAGAGAGGGGTATCAAGACGGGAATGGAATTAAACAAAGAAACGGGAAAGAGAGAGGAAGAGAGGTGAGGTGAGAACGCTGCAAGATGGAGCGTGTGAGACGGATAGGATTGATGGATAGAGAGGCAGTGAGGACAAGAATTAAGAGGAGAGAGAGAGATTGATGAATGACGAGAGGAATGTGTCGAGTTGATATTTCGGCGCGAACGGTCAGGACTGGTGACGAAGCTAGCCGGTGCTAAGGTGCTATGTACAAGTCAGGGAATTGGGAACATTGAATTGCTGACACGCTGATTCGTTCACAGGTCTGACAGGGACCTCGTGAGAAGTATGAGCCGAGGTCGCGCAGGGGTGCCACCCGTCTCCGCAGTCCTGGCTTAGTGCCTGCGTCCAAGATACAGTGTCTATCGTACAGTACCCGCCGGCGTTACCTAACCGGCTGTGCCTGTACACAGCGCAGTCCAGCGCGTTTAGTATGGGCGAACGTCAACTGGGAAGTGCTGTAGGTACAGTGCGGATTGCTTTTAAGTAGCACGCCGCCCGTACAGTGTAACCCGATCCCCAGACCAGGACAGACGCCCCCAATACTACGGCCCCAACTCTTCCCCCAAGAACCCCCACTCTCTCCGTCATTTTGCCAGTTTAGTGACTTTAGACAAAGATACCTCAGGAAAGAGTGCAACCCGCCGGTTTTTGCCTCTTTCCATTGTACAGTCAAGTCACTGCTAAACAGATTTAAACTCGGCTCAATGACTCGAGATGCCTTGGGCAGTTAGAGACACCTTCAAGTTGGTATTGGCGGTGTTCTGAAATCATCGCATTATTATTGGGCTAAATCATGATGGAACAATACCGATGGGCCTGTAACTTATTCTCGTTACCGAGTGTTACTATGGTGTTGAGTCGCGTACCCTTGTACCCACTCAGTATTTGATGACTGGAAAAATTGCCGAGGCTTTATCCAGAAACGGCCACAGCCCAATCAGCCGAGTGCCATTATCAAACCTTTTGCGACGTCAATCTGTATATAATCCTATCAGTAGTCACGTAGGTAAGTATTGATATACGTATGGTATATGGTACCTCAAATCCATATTATTAAGAGTATATATTTGTGTGATGTTTTAAGCAGCATATAGTCTGTCGGAAGAGTATCAGCAGCGCGAGGCATCATTGTAGCGCTTGAAAAGGAAAAAGGGAAAAAGACATGTGAATGTGTCTCACACTCAATCATACTTAGTAGAGCACAGGCTGTCAAGTGGAAGCGCGCATACCTTGTACTTGGCCTAGGCTCGGCGAAGCTCTGCGAATTCCCCAGATTCCCCGGACTTGTGTTTTACAGTTAGGTATTGGTAACGGGCTGTCATCTGACCACTCTACAAGCGGACTTAAAGTATCGGGCGTGAGATGTGGGGACGGCGGCGAGTGCCTGACTCTACCGATCAATCGACAGGTGATCCATTCATGTTTTGTGAGGAGCCGCATTAGTACGATGTCGAGTCGATTGGTTGACATGTGAAAGTAGGATGAATAACTTAATTCTTAGGCTGTCACCTGTCTGTTGCTTCGCCACCTGTCAGCTGCCAGCTGGCATCAGAAACCTCTCGAGATATCTGACTTCGAAGTGTGACTGAGACGGTTAGATTTTGACACCGCTTAGGTCGAGTCTCTACTTCTTCCTCGATCGACGGACACAAAGCATGTATGCTCATATCCATATTCTTACTAAACGACTCGTGGTATATATACGCATTGAAGAGATCCGCCCTCTAAACCATGGCATCTCCCAAGTTGAGATTGCACAGATAGGTAGCACTACGGTCAGACAAGATCAAACCGTTCCTCCTTATAACTTCAGCTCAGTGGGTATATGACAAATAATTATTGATCATTGATGTATCTCGAACACCTCGAGCATTTCGGTAATATCCAGGCGTACGCCACCACCTTCGGGGATAGGCACGCAAGAGAGGCCGGAGGTTTTCTGCAGGCTAGGCTATAGCCTTTTCAACTGCTATGGGCGCTGCGCGCCCTACGTGCAGCGCTCTCGCGCACGGAGGGCAGGCAGGGGGTGGCTGGGGGGCCAAAAGGGGTTATATAGGTATAGGCTGCAGTTTGTATGGCAGGCAGTCTGTATGGTATATGGGCTGTATGGGCTGTATGGGCTGTATGGCAGTTGAAAGGGCTATAGCCTAGCCTGCAGAAAACGTCCGGCCTCTCTTGCGTACCCATCCCTGAAGGTGGTGGCGTAGGCCTAGATATGAGACTGCACTATATATAAATGTCAAGCATCGCGTAGACTTTTGGCCCCAACCTCCGTATAGCAGGGTTTTGAACGCGTATATTGGGGGCGCATGAGCACTATGAGGCCTAGCCAACGCCTACGCCTACGTGTACTCGAAGCCAGCCACCAGCCGTGGGCTTGGTGTGCCTCTGTCAGGCCGGCTAGGTGTTGGCCAGGACTTAGAGCCACCCAAACTCATGCCCAAATATCGTTCATTTTTTAAGGGGGAAAAAAAGGGAAGCCTACCCAGGTAACAGGTAGGTGTCGTACCTAGGCCTCCCTAGGTAGGCTGGCTGAAAAACCTCCCGACCACCACTAAAAACCCACCTTCGTGGGTGGAAAAAGTGAGGTGACGGAGGAAAAACCCAGGCGCGTAGGGCGCTTGGCGAAGCCCCTTTTATAGGTGCTTTGCCAGGTGCCCTACGCGCCTAGCGCTAACCTGTTGGGTAATAGAACCACTTAAGGCAACCCCATCGCTACAGGTTCAGCTCGTCATGGTCCTAGAATGGTAGGATGACGCGCTCCTCTGTCTTCAGCAAGCGCTTGCGACAGTAAGCGGTAACAGCGTCGCATTGTCTGGGATTCTGAAAATATCTAGAAATGGCGGCCTTAGGAGTCTGCAGATCTGTCTCATCTGCTCAGGTTACATGGGTGACAGGTATCATCTCAACCACGCAATTTTAAAACGTTCTTTTTCGCTTTCAGGGTTCGTGCTGAGCCCGCATTCTATCTTCTCATCGCGCCAGCAGGAAACGCACATGGTTGACTGTCTTCTGGCTACGAACAGTTGCTACGAGCAGTTGAGACTGAGAAACCAGCGACGTAAAATACACCACAATGCGCAGAGGCAAGTCCACTGCAAGTGTGAAGTCGGAAGCACACGCGGCCTCGAGTTTGCGCGATGGCCACAAGGCACGGTAAGGCAATACTTAACCATCTGATCTTATCCTACAATTTCTTTAGGTTGTAAGTATTGGCTTCTTCCCTGGTTCTAGTCGCTGACCACGCCTATCGAAGGCCTGATGATGTTTTCATTGCCGTGATGGGCATAACAGGATCTGGAAAATCTTCCTTCATTCAGCACTGTTCAAATCAGACAGTTCCTGTCGGCGACGCGCTAGAATCATGTAAGTTTGGCCAGATCCCATGCTTATCTCGTGAAATGCCAAGTCCGATGCTAAAATAACTTCTGGGTAGGCACTCAGGAAGTCAAGGTCTATACATACGACCAGTCTCCTAATTGCAACGTCTACCTGATCGACACCCCGGGCTTTGACGATACCAATCGGAACGATACCGCAGTTTTGCGAGAAATCGCTGCTTGGATGAATGACTACTTCGAACATGGTATCCTGCTAGACGGTATCATCTATCTACACCGCATTAGTGACGTACGCATGGGCGGTAATGCTGTGATGAACATGCTGTTGTTCAGAAAGTTATGCGGTGATGATCCGATGAAGAAAGTCGTGCTGGCAACGACGCGGTGGGATGAGGTTCCCGAGGCAGAAGCAACCAAGCGCGAGAAACAGCTGATGACCACGGACAAGTTCTGTGGGCGGATGACAAAGAAAGGCGCCGTCATGCGTCGACACTACAATACAGCGGCCACTGCACGCGCTATCGTTGATGAGTTGATCCGGAAAGGTGGTAAGATGGGCACCCTTGCTATTCAGGACGAGATGGTCAATCAGTCTCGCCAGCTGGTCGAGACGTCAGCGGGTCAAGAGCTCCAGAAAGGGATGGCTGAGGAAAAAGCAAAGTGGGCGAGCGAGATGGCCGAACTGGAGCGCCATATTGCTTTGGCAACGAAGGGACGCCAAGTTGATCAACAGGAGATCCAAGAGCTACGCCAGCAACGCAAGGAGTATAGCCAACGCATAGCGAAGATCGAACAGAGTGGGCGAGACCTGCAGATCTCGCAGCAGCGGCTTCATGAACAACGTGTCCGTCAGTTGGAGGACCGACTCCAGAACCAGGAAAGAGCGCACGCGGCCGAGCTGATGAGGCACAAAGCGGTTAGGGAGCAGCTAGCCAGGGAGAAATACGAGTTGAAACGGCAACGCGAGGCCGACAGGCAGAGATACTGGGAGCAGCAGAAGGAAAGAGAGCGAGAGAGGCAGAGGCAATGGGAACGGGAAGAAAGGGAGCGCAAGAGAGAGAGGCAGAAGCGGCGAGAAAGGGAGGAGAAGGAGAGACAGAGGCAAAGGGAAAAGGACATGGAAAGAGACATGCCTGTCCCGTACATGCTACCGGCATATGCCTGCTTGGATATCTCCGGCGGCTCCGTTAGCTTCAGCAATAGGGGCAGCAGAAAAAACAGAGACCGTGAAGACTGCACCAACTGCGAAGACTGCACCAACTGCGAAGACTGCACCAACTGCGAAGACTGCACCAACTGCGAAGACTGCACCAACTGCGAAGGCTGCACCAACTGCGAAGACTGCACCAGCTGCTTTGACTGCACCAACTGCGAAGACTGCACCGGCTGCTTTGACTGCACCAACTGCGAAGACTGCACCGGCTGCGATGGCTGCACCAACTGCGAAGACTGCACCGACTGCGAAGACTGCACCAACTGCTCGAACTGTAGAGACTGCGCTGATTGCGAGGATTGTACGAACTGTGTCGGCTGCACTGACTGTACCGACTGCTCCGGACTGAAGTATGCCAGCAACATGCACGGCGTCCACGTATAGGTGTTCAGTCACGATATTAATGACTACATACGGCGAAAGGCTTGTCAATTACTGGTAACTGGGCTGTATAGACAATATTTTGTAGTGGCTAGCATTCGAGATAGATTCATCCAGATTGCTGCCGACTGTCTTCGATTGACCCTGTGCAGGAGGATATTGGGAGTCACACGTGACAGAATGTCTCGCCGTCCTACATCAGATCTCACCATTTCGAGGAAGACTGCAGACACGTACTTTGCCTATGAATTTCATACGACTAGCGTGGGCGAATATAGCACATGCGGGAGGGAAACGTTGGCTAGCAACCAGTTCAAACGACCTCCAACAGAGGCCTAGGGATCGGAATGAATGTGCGAAAACACTTTTTCCCTCGGTCTGAAACGCTGCACTGCGCCACGCCGCTGAATGAGCGGCGCTTATTGCTTATGCGAATTTTCCCCTTGCCAAACATACTACCTGAGTACATTGAAGGTGCTGAGCATCCGCCACGGGTAGATGCAACTGCGTGAAATCACATCAAGTCTCTACTAAGCGAGTACCCCAAGCAAGATGGTATTTTGGGCTCTGAAACTGTTTTGTCTCGATTATTGAGCCATTCTTCACCGCGAGATGCGTCAGATGGTACCATGTGGTGATGCTTCTAGTAGGTCCCCGTGAAGATAGGGTGACATTCTGCTCTCAGCTGCATCTTGGCGTGGCGATGAAGATGCAGGGGCAGCGCGTGTGCTCATTCCCATCGACTCTTAGATCCTTGCTGGGAATGCATAATATTGTCGATGGAAGATTCTTTCAAAAAGCATTGTTTTTAAACTCTTTGATATTTACGTCGTCATTTGAGGTATAGCAACATGGATGACCCAGAGCAGGTTGTCAACCAGCTCGAGGATGAGGCAGAGGGCTTCTTGGCATTCACCGGCGCCCGGGAGCCTTCCCCGAACGACCGCTTCATCCTTGTTATGGGCATGACAGGCTCGGGCAAGAGCACCTTCGTGGCGAGGGCCACGGGCAGGAGAGTTAGGATAGGACATGATCTCTTCTCTTGTCAGTATCAGCCCACACGAATAAGTAAACTTGCCTAGTCTTGCCAAATCTCCTCTAACGCGCGCAGGCACCCAATCGATAAGCATCTTCGATTTTGTCGACGAGCAGAGTCGGCGCGTTTACCTCATTGACACGCCCGGATTCGATGACACGAGTCGGTCTGATGCCGAAACGCTCGATCGGCTCGGTTCTTATCTCAGTGCATCGTACGGGGCCGGCATCCGCATCGACGGCGTGATTTTCCTCCAGCGCATAACCGACGTACGCATGGCCGGCTCTGGCGTCCGGAATCTGGCCATGCTGAGAGCCATGTGTGACCTGCCTTCCTACGCACGGTTCGCCATTGTGACAACCATGTGGCCCGAAAGCGAGCATCATCGTCGGGATCGAGGCTTATTAGCCGCTCGCGAAGACGCACTCTACAGGGAAGAGCGGTACTTTGGATCGCTGATCTCCAGGGGCGCCTTCATGACGCGTCATGCGGAGACGGCCTCCGGGGATGTGGACGACGAGGCGCGGTCTGCACGGCGCATCATCTCGCGGCTACTCGGTCGAGCTGAAGCACAACCGCCGATGGTCTTGCGCATCCAGAGGGAGCTTGCCGACGAGCGCAAAACGCTAGACGAGACGCTGGCGGGTCAGGTAGTGCTTCACGACGTTCTCGAGGCTAGAAAGGAACACGCGCAGCAGATCCAGGAGCTGCAGGCTCAGATATCGGCCGAAGAGCGGGAACGCGGCAAACAGCAGGCCGCTGTCAAAGAACTACGCCAGGAACAGTTGGAGCTAATTTCGCGACTGGCCCAGGCCGATGCTCAGATCCAGACTCTACACGCCTCGATGAGCGAGATGCACCACCGTGAGCAGCGGGCCGTGGATGAACGCATCGAGAGGCTGGACAGGAGCTTTCGCGAGAAGCTGCAGGCGAAGAATGAAGAGCTGGCGGAACTGGAAGAGTCGGTGCGCCTGTTACGGGTGGATTCCGAACACCGGAAAGCGGCCTGGGAGGAGGAACAACAGGAAATGATTTTCGAAGAGGAGAGAGCGAAGCTGAAGAGGAGGGCGGAAGACGAGCGGGCGAGACGGAAGCGCGCCGAGCGTAGGAAGGACGAAATAGAGCGGGATATGATATTGTACCAGGAACAACAAGCAAACCCGGTGATCATACTCTCTTCTCCTGGACCGCCTCCGCCCCCTTATTCGAAGACCGACCATGTGCGAGAAAACTGGATCAGGGAGCAGCAGAGAAGAGACCACGAGGCTATGCTCGCGGACTTAAGACAAGAAGCACGGAAGGCGGCCCGGCAGTCGGCCGAGGCGAAGAAGTGGGCGCGGAGGATGGAACAAGAGCAGGAAGATAACGCGGCCATGGTCGAGGAGCTGCGCAGGGAGAAGGAGCAGTATGAGCGGTCTTACGATACGTTCAAGAGTAAATCCGGTAATATTCGCAACGGGGCCGCGAATGGGCTGGCTGCTGGGGTTACTTCTGGGGTTATCGCGGCTGGTAAGTTGTTGGTTCTTTCTTGGTGCCTGCTTTGCTTGAAGCTTTACTCTCTCGTTTCGATTTACCTTGTTTGGGGGGTTAGAGCGTGTATAAATCAAACTTTGTTCAGCTGATCAGTTTCAATAGGTGCCGCTGCGCTCTGTCTAGTAATGTGAAAGAGGATAGGGGTAGAACTACTTTGGCTAAGCAGACATTTCGTGGCATGGGAGTATTGTCGTTAGATTGCAATTGAGTCTATGTCACAGTGGCTAGCCCGTTGACCACTCTGCTAATAACCAAAAGGTCAGCAATATCCCAGAGTGAAGTTATAAGCAGGCGGGTGCGGTATAGATAATATTATGGCGAAAAGATGTGCCTGACTATCAGAATGGACGATCATTTAATAGGTATGGTAGTACTTATCCCATTGCCCACGGTATGAGACCTGGGGCGGATGAGGCGTTTTCAGTGTTTGTTGTCCCCGATCGGTCATACCAGACCGTAAGTTTCAGCTCTCGCTGCTGCTTGACTACCTGCGTGTTTATCTAAGCTAGTATAAATGTGAATGATAGGAATAATCAGAGATTCCGGTCGGGGAACGTTGGCCACTAAAATCAGACGGACCAAGATTCTTACACAAGGATTCTAGGACTTGTAACTCCTTCGTGTCTGATTGCTTTTAAACAGTACATGCATCTTTTTGACTATGATACGATGTGTATATAGAAACTTCGTAGAGCTTCCCGTCGATGAAAATGAACGTGTCGTCGTCTTTAGTTGTGTTTGATAAGGCCGTACTTGGCTTTACCTCGGTTTATTGCTAGCTCACTCTTTCTCACTCACATTTTTGACTTGAAAATTGAGAAACGAAATGGAAACGATGTAGAATTTAGTTAATATTGTTTAGAGAAAAAAATTATCATGTAGATAGCTATTCTATGCGGGAGCGAGTCATGATGGTTTTGTCCTGTGACCAAGGGGGATGGTTCCTCATCTTCAGTCAGTCAGACAGCTGGCAGCAGCCGCAATTCGGCTGACGCGGCATATCACAGTGATGTCATCAGGCCGGTCCGGCGACTCCCAAGCATCGCCAGACAATGTCCCGGAACACACGACAGCAGCCACTTACCTAAGGACTTAACCTTAGATATAACCGCTCCCCTCTCCCGAAAATGAGGCTCCCATCAGCATCTCTACTCTATATATTAGCGGCATCAACATCGGCCCATCGATTCTCATTCCAGAACCTCTTTGCCCCAGACACCCAGATACCCCTCGACCCCGTCGCCATGTCGAAGGATCAACAACAGCACACGCTATCGCAGCCCAGCGTCCTGATATCGGACGTCATGGGCCGCGACCGCAGCGCCAACGTCTTCGCGGGCTTCGCGCGCGACGTCGAGGCCGTGGCTCGCAGGCTAGACGACTCTGCCTCCAATAGCACCGTTCTGGCCCCGCTTAACTCGGCCATCGACAAGCTGCCGGGGAAGCCGTGGGAGGACCCCAACGAGTATAATGCCCTGGGTGCTACGGCGTACGAAGGGGACGAGGGACAGGAACGGGCTAGACGGAATATTCGGAGATTCGTGCAGGCGCACGTCGTTCCGCTTAGTCCGTGGCCGGAGAACCAGAGGACCCGGTCGTTGCTTGATGGCGATAAGGAGATTTGGTGGGAGATGAAGGATGGTGTTATGCTGGTAAGTGCAGGTGTTGGGTGGTTTGTGATGTGCTCTTATACTTACGCGCGCTTTTAGTTGCAGCCTGATGGCATTGAGATCCAGAGCGTTGCGAGTAAGGTCGGGAATGGCGAGGTCTGGATTATCAAGGCGGTGCGAAAATACTCTTAACGTTATTACGCCGCGAGCACGAACTTCTACAGATTGGAATATAGACGATACCCCGCGTTACCCGAATACATTATAATGAATTGTGCATGAGAATATGAGACAGATCTGCTGGAGGGTTTACCTGGGCGGGCAGCCGTACTGGGCTTTCTTCATCGTTTACATTGTAGCATTATTAACACTATAAGTCGCGGTGGAAATCAAAATGCCTTGCATTTTGAGTTTTGGTCCTGGTGGCCGCGTTGGCCTCGTTGGCCTCGTTGACTCTGTTGGCGTTGTAGGCGTCGCTGACGCTACGCTGTTGATCTGGTTGACGCTGATTTAGATATAGCGGCTGTCAGTGGCCATACTCGCTATTGCAGTACGCAAGCCACACAGTCAACATGAGTGCAAATACGTTGTGGTTGATGCCTCGAATAGACTCTAACCAATAGCAGCGTTGCAGAATCGATATAGGCCAACCAGAGCGTTGCAGAGAAATTTATACTTTTAGGGGTCACCGTTATATATACTCAAGCTACGCTTTCCAATCATGATTTATACTTCTCTCGTACTAGCGACCCAAGTGGCCGTGCTGAGCAACTAATTGCCAAGCGAAGAACGGGAGCGACTTAGCTTATTAGTAGAGAAATCCTTCACCTACCACTCTCACAAAGAGTGCTACACCAGCCCAAGCCCCATGTACGGTTATGGCTTGGTGTTTTGTGAGATCACGATATTTCAGGGTGTTCTGTCACAGAATCAATGGATAGCGTTACGTAGTAGGTAAGTAGCAAGGGGTCAGCAACCATGATGGTGTATTGGTCTGCTGGCCTCTACCCTTCCAACAGGGAGTTGGGGGAATAGACAGAATATATAGACAAAGCCTACTGCTTACACATCCGGGTGTTACCAAGCCATATGATAGGATACCTCTTCTTCCCGTGCCTTGTTCTTAAGGCACTAAAGGCCCCGTATCCAACTAGGCAAGTAAGGCTATTGCTGACCTCGCCGTCGACTTGCTAGGGGAGGGAAAAAAAACAAGAAAAATCGAGCCAGAAAAAAAAAAAGCAGGGTTCCCGAGAGAGGATAGGGTGCAGGCTAGTATAAAGCAACCACTAAACAAGATGAAATGATTCCACTTTGAGATCCTGGAATTCTTTGATCCGCGGCTGAGGAATAACTTCGCCGTCCATTATTCCATGGACATAGCTAAAACAACAGAGGTGTGAGCGGAATTGCATATACAAATACTAAAAACATAAGATAGGGTTTCGATTCTTACCTTTCGCCTACTACGTGATAGTACTTGCGAAACTTTCGGAGGATGAACGGACATCGTCCACCAAAAAGCACCACGACGTGGTCACCCTTTTCAGCCGAGGCAGCGGCTAAGCCAAACAACCCCGTTGATGTCTTGAAAAACTTCCTTCCGCACATCAGCGGTGTCATATGCATGACCTCTTGTATAGCGCGGAATTCGTCCTGGGATGATGGAGGAAAGGAGTCCAGCCCGTCAAGCTTAACGTCTTTAGCGGGTAACCGGTATCGGAGTCCCTTTTCGATCCCCCAGTCGTCTATTTGAGCGTCTCCTAGGATAGTTCTCCACCATGCTTCATAAACGGGCTGATCCGAGAACTTGTAGCGGTGCTCTTCCGACACACCTGCGATTTCTTTCCATTCAGAAATTATTCTTTGAAAATCCTTAAGGGAATGGTTAAATCCTTCGCATATAGAACCAATAGCCTCGATAGTGCCCACACTGATACCATCTAGAACTAAGACCTGATCGTGGTCCAAGATATCGATCCGTGTATGCCCGTGGTGAGAAGAAGCGTTGTAAATGTAAATGTTATCAAAGTAAGAAGGATCTCTGTATCTCCTGTAAAACGCAACGGGTCTGCAAATGCGATCTATCGGGAATCGCTGGCCGTCTCGCCAATCTGGAACCCAGGAGGGTAAGTAATGATATACTGTAATGAACCCGCCCAATTCTGTTGGCTGGGTGGCAATAGATAAAATGTCCAGATTGCGATATTGTTTGAGGAAGTAGACCGCCACTTTGACATATGTCTCCGATGTTGTTAGATGGTAGTCCGGCTTCAAGACGTCCCTATCTGGGTTATCCTTAGGTACGATGCCATATAATCCGAAGACTTTGTCTCGAGGATCTGAGGACGCCCACGTAGAAAAGTCAGCTAGGAGACTGAGAACTGAGACCCTAGGATCTCGAAGCCTCGTTTTCCAGGAGATAAATCTCCCAATATCCAACGTTAAGTGCCTAAATTTTGATACCTTGTCATCGGAGTCATCAAACTCAGGAACCTTGCCAATTAAGACGCTCAGTTCGATGATGTACCGCTCGAAATCTTCCGACGCTATGATATTCTGACCGCATTGAAACACGACATGCTGTCCAAGAATGAATTCCTGAACACACCATATGCGTCTGAACCAAGTCCGCTGCAGCAGATGGTTTTGCGCTGCCAACAACGAACTGGCATAAAGCATGTGCCGGGGAGTAACATCCAAGACCTTTCTGCCGGTTTCGTATAGTCGTGGTTCGAGCCTCATGAGGTCCTCGAAGAATGTTGTCATGTCGGTGAAATCCGCTGAAGTGCATTGGAACCATTCCATGGCGAGGCTGCTATCTCCTGACTCGGGGCCTAGCCACACGATTACTCTTTGAGACCTACTATAAATAAGGTCCATCTTCCGCACCTGCGCATTTCTCTCATTAACCTCATTCTGGTTGATGCACATGGAATCAATCCACAACACTCGAGGATGATCTCGGGAACGGAGATTTCGTAAGGCCTTTTCTAAGTTTTCCGTAGCTTCAAATGGTTCGTCGTTCATTGTAATAGACCTTTTTCTTGATGCATCGCCCCATACGTAAGAGAGAGCTTCATACTTGTCTCTGCCCAAGATACCAGTGCAGAGCCTGCATATGATATCGCTATATCTCTTTGTCGAAGGCAATAATACCACAAGTCTGATGGCCAGTGGCTCCTCAGGCAATGGAGGGTATAAGTATGAATTTGGCGGCTGTAGGATGGTCATCTTGTCGTCGGTCTGGGCTTTCATGCGTATCATTTCCGACAATATCAAGTTCTTCATTTTGTCGTCGGATGCTTCTAGCGCTCTGTCCAGGAACAGACGCCATACCATTAGTGGCGGTATACGAAATCTGCCGTCTATCAGCGTCCCATTCACCATTGCCCCACATATTGCTAGGGAAAACCTCGCTGCGTTATAAGCTGCCCATTCGATATCGTCGACCTCGTTTATTCCATCCTCGACCTTTTGCCTAACAGACACTCTTCGTCCTATGTCGTCCACGTAGGATCCGTTGTCATTCAATACGACCGCCCATCTCTCCTCGAAGCCAGGTGACTTAACAAGTCTACATGACTGAACGCGTTCAGGTGGTGTTTCAATTAGGGTGGCGTCCAGTACTCTAAGCCTTACAGTTAAAAATGGTGTTGTTTGTGAATAAGCATCGTGGATGATGTCGCCGGTCTCTACCGGCGAAATATGAAAGGGTAATGGTAATCGAGATAGTGGTGTCTTAGAAACGGCCTTCTCCCACACGGATATTAGGGTCTCAGTGTCTCCAACTCGATACAAAATCTCCATATTAACTCTTTTCCCACTTGACTCTCTATCCGAATTATTCATCCTCTTTTTGGAGCTGATTAGTCGCCAGTTCGAAGGGGAACTACTGATACCTAATACTATAGATCTCTTTCAGATGTCTGGGTACCGTGAGTGCCTGGGCAACTAGCTTCTTCGTATGAGTGTCAGAGTAAGTTACGGCGTTTGTATCGAAATAAAGTCAAATTTCCCCAAATGATTGAAGCCTGCTACTCAGCCCCGAGCAAAAAAGAACGATAGAACATAGGTGTTCACAGTATCAGTCTACTGCCGGTGGAGGTAGGCTTCAGCGTAAAAAGCCCAAGGCAGATTACGATTACAAAGTGAGGCGTATGCGACGTTGACAACTCACTGATGCAAGCAGCCTTATCCAGATAATTCATGGTCATGCGCGTTAACTAGCGCACACCGCCACGTCAACTCCTAATAGGACATGCGCCGGACGGATGCAGTGCAGATCCTCGATAGCCAATTCTTGATATAATTCAAAGGCGCATACAGCTCACGATGTCACATTTCCTGACAATGTCGGCTGTGTAGAGATTCAGCTGAGCTGCCGTCTGTGATGGTGATCTAGGGAATGTATTGCGGCC
Organism: Xylaria sp. FL0043; assembly: GCA_022578865.1. NCBI lineage: Eukaryota > Fungi > Ascomycota > Sordariomycetes > Xylariales > Xylariaceae > Xylaria > Xylaria sp. FL0043. Next base: position 276,391 of record MU397293.1, read on the forward strand.
TAATTGGAAGAACAAATCATGGACGCGCTAACGTGTCCGGTATGGAAATCAGGGAGGCTGGTAGCCTGAGGAGGTTGGGTACCTACGCCCCACACACACTTACTATATATTAGGAGGTATCACCCCTATATACTATACCTAGACTTGTTCCTTAAGGCATATAATATACTGCACCTTAATATTATACTAATATTTTAACTAGTTATAAGCCCGGAAGCTTATAACCTTTATATAATTAACTTTATTATTTATTATTATTTATTAATATTATTATTTTTTTTATTTATTTTTATAATATTTAAATTATTATTTTTTTTATTAAACTAAAAAAATAAAAAATAATAAAAATAAATTAATAAAAATATATAATAAAATAATAATTATTTTATTATATATTTTAATATAATATTTATTATTAGTTTAATATTAATTATTTAAATAAAAATAAAAATATTTATATATTTTTTATTTA